>JABUQX010131467.1:5000-25000 GCA_015478945.1 Trachelipus rathkii
GGAATACTATTCTCTTATTTGGGGTGGATCCGGTTCCACCCTCCTTTTGAATAGAGTTGAAGTCAAGGCTAAGAGGCTTATAAACTGTCCCATACTTTCTGACTTCCTTGACCCTCTTTCTCTGCGACGTGACGTTGGTGCCCTATCTCTTTTCTATAGATATTACAACGGCAGGTGCTCGAGAGAATTGACCTTTCACATTCCTCCACCACTGCGTCGCCCTCGTAACACAGGAGGTGCCTTGCTCTCACATGAAAATTGTGTGAAAATTGGACACTCAAGGATCACTCGCTGTGGTGCCTCCTTCTTTCCAGCCACATCTGTTTTGGGAACTCCTTGCCTTCTTCTATCTTCCTTGCAATATTCAATCTTCCTCTATTTAAATTCCGCGTCTGCGCCCACCTGAGGGAATAGCGATAGGCAAGTGACAGGGTGGGTTTACTTTCCATTTATTTTAATTTTTGTTTTTCTTTTTGTAATTTTATTTTTTTATTTTTATTTATTTTTTTGGTCCCTCCTTTTGAAAAGGGCCCTTCCCGTGAGTGGTGGTATCGTGTAAATATATATATATATATATATATATATATATATATATATATATATATATATATATATATATATATATATATATATATATATATATATAAATATAAATAATTTATATATATATATATATATATATATATATATATATACCATATATATATATATATATATATATATATATATATATATATCCATAGATAACTTTATATATATATATATATATATATATATATATATATATATATATATATATATATATATATATATATATATATATATATATATATATATATATATATATATATATCTTTCCCACCTTTCTCACCATCCTCCTGTAGGCGTATGCACCTGTCAGCTGTCCTGCACGAAGCTCCTCCATCGCCGTCGATCATCGTAAACTCTTTCCCCTTCCACCTCCTCCATGGTCATCTCCCTCCTCTCCACTGCTCTCTCAACACCATCCCTCCACCTCACCCTCGGCTTCCCCATTCCTCTCCTTCCCTCCGGCTGCCACTCATAATACCTTTTCGCACAAATATTTGCTTCCATCCTCCTCACATGTCCTCTCTCCACCAGTTCCAATATACTCTCCACTCCCAACACAGCCCTCACGTCATCATTCCTCCTCCTATCCAATCTTGTCACCCCCAATATCAATCTTAATTCTTAAAATTTTCATTTCTCATGCCGGTACTTTATTTTTAGCTTTTGTATTTAGTGTCCAAGCCTCGTGTCCATATGTTAATATGGACCTCATAATGTTGGTATATATTATTGTTTTAACTTTTCTCGGTATAATACGATCCTTGAGAAAATGGTACAAAGTCGCAAATGTCCCATTAAACTTTCCAATTCTATGGTTCAACTCCTGGAACATATCATTTCTTACTCCACTATACACTCCTAAATATTCAAACTGGTCCGTCTGTTTCAGTACTTCTCCCTCAAATTCTATATTCAACTCCTTCTGCTCCCTACTCACCATCATAACCTTCGTCTTCCTCTTACTGATTTTCATTCCCTTCTCCAATAGCACCTCGTTCCATACCACTATAAACCTCTGCAGAGTCTCCCTAGACTCCGAGATCAACGCCAGGTCATCCAAAGATCTCTCTATCCAATCTTTCCTGTACCACCTTGCCACAATAGTCCATAAACGTTATGAACAAAATTGGGGAAAGTACACTTCCCTTTTGTATACCTGTTGTTATTCCAAACCAGCTAATATCATCCATCTGTGTTTTTCCTCTTGCAACAGCTGTCCACATACGTGCTTTTTATAGTTCTTATCAGTTTAGTAGGCACCCCATACTCCCTTTTCCCCAAGATCCTTCACAAGATCTCCCTCGGCACACGGTCGAACACCTTTTCTAAATCGATAAATGCCAAATATGCTTTCCGGTTAAATTCATGTCATTTCACACATCATCTTCAGTGCAAAAATCAAATTAATTGTCGATCTTTCCGGTCGAAAACCATGCTGCCAATCATCCAGTTTATTTTCGACTGTGTCCCTCAAACTTCTCTCCAATATTCTCTCCTACACCTTTGAAATATGTGGCACCAGGGCAATTCCCCTCTAATTTTTACAGTCGGTTTTATCACCTTTCTTGTATATAGGACATAATGCCGATTTATTCCAATCCTTCGGTGTTTTTCCCCTTGTTCCAGCATATATATATATATATATATATATATATATATATATATATATATATACTATATATATATATATATATATATATATATATATATATATATATATATATATATATATATATATATATATATATATAATATATATATATATATATATATATATATATATATATATATATATATATATATATATATATATATATATATATATATATATATATATATATATATATATATATATATATATATATATATAATGTTATATTATATTATAGGGCTGTATAGGGGTACAACTTATAATTATTTTCGTCTTAGGGGTACGCGATCAAAAAAGTTTGGAGACCGATGACCTAGATAGAGGTCTCAAAATTGAGACTTTGACTAATTATAATTTGAGGAACAAATATTAAATTTCAAAGGTGTAGTTCAATTATAAGAGGTAGTTTACTCCTAGAGCTGAGTAATGAAAGGCATCTACTTTTTTTTACTAAAAATCAGGGCTGCGGAGTCGGAGTCGGAGTCAGTGGAGTCGGGTCGTGGAGTCGTGCAATTTTCAAGGAGTCGTCGGAGTCGAAAACTCTGTGCAAGTGGAGTCAGAGTCGGAGTCGAAATTCCTGTGTAAAGTGGGTCGGAGTCGGAGTCGAATTTTAGAGAATTATTATTATTATTATTATTATTATTATTATTATTATTATTATTATTATTATTATTATTATTATTATTATTATTATTATTATTATTATTATTATTATTATTATTATTATTATTATTATTATTATTATTATTATTATTATTATTATTATTATTATTATAAAAGTTTTTGATTTTATTTCCAACGTTCTAAATATTTATTTTTGTACATAATTTAATTCCTTAAAATAATCTTTGAAAATAATATACAGGAGAAGAAGAAGATATATTTACATAGATTTCCCGACGCGTTTCGTCTCTATACTTGAGACATCTTCAGAGGATTATTACGCGAATGAATCTTTAAATTGATATATAATAAGTAAATCATATGATATTGAGTCTGACTGATAAATACATAAAATTTTATGTTAATGTCTGGTTGCGTGTTTTGATGTAGAAGGCCTCCACAATTTTAAGTTTCTGGACTTCACATGATCCGTATAATATTGTGAAGTGTTTAGAAATATTACTAATAGTTGATTGACCATGTGCCGTATTGAAATGTTCAAAGATTTTGCTGGGACTGTAGAGGTTGATATGCCCTGTCCGACAATCTATTCTTCGTGTAACCAATATATGTCGACGTACAGTCTAACTCAGGGCAGTTAAATTGGTACACAACGTGATGGTTGTCGGCCAAAGCATCTCTTGTGCTAAAGGAAGATGCCAGTTGTTTGGACTTATGGTATAGTCTGACTTTAATTTTTGAGGTGTCTTTAGTTTTGAGGTGAGAATTCAAAATATTACGAAGGCACTTTTCTTCCTTATTGACAAATAGCATTGGAAGTTTTGAAGAAGAAATTTATCGAATTTTTTTATTATTTTTACTTTCTTTATTATATAATTTTGTAAGGGTTTTTATTAATTAAATTTCCAACTGAATATTGTGGATGATCACAGTTAATTAAATTTTTACTTAATGCGGCAAATTTCTTCATCAAAAGTTTTCCAAGTTGAACATAAGTTGTATGCTCTGTAAACTAAAATTTTTACGATAGATTCTTTGTAAATAGTCGGTGAATAGGATCCATAGTTCATATACAGACCATTATCAGTGGGTTTGACATGTATGTAGATAATGAGCCGTCAGAATTAACATTGATTTTGATGTCTAAAAAACAGATAGCATTATTAACCTAATTTTCGTATGTGAATTTTAAGCATGACAACTCTTGAATTCTATTGATGAACTGATGTACATATGATCAATGTTCCTAAAAATAGTAAGGGTGTCGTCGACATACCTTATGTAAAATACGGGGTTAAAGTTGTTTGTTTCACGAAGGATTTTGTTTTTCCAGATTGAACATATAGATGGAAGTCAGCAAATGTAGGTCCGTGGTGAACCCATCGGCACTCCATCAGCAGTTTGTAGATATATGTTTTCTTTAAATTTTAAACGATGTTTGAGTACAACAAATTAAAAAAAGGTTCTCATATGTTGTTCTGATATATCTGGGGGGGGTAGGTTATTTGAGGTCTACACCGCTTCGTTAAATTTATATTATGTCAATCGTATCAAGAACCGGTACATTTATGAACAAAGATTCTACATCAAGTGAGACGAATATATTAGTGGCTTCAAGTTTTAAGTTTGATAATTTACATAATGATTCATTATTTGATTTAACTATGAAAAAGTTATTAAGATATGGTAGAATAATGCTGTTCAGATATTGGACAATTTCGTGTGTAACCGTTCTGCACATATATATTACAGGTCTCAATGGTGAATTTTCTGAGTTTTTATGTATTTTTTAGGCAGTCATATATATATATATATATATATATATATATATATATATATATATATATATATACTCTCTTATATATATATATATATATATATATATATATATATATATATATATAGCAACTTGCCATATATATATATATATATATATATATATCTAAATTATAAAATCCAGTTCTTTTAATTTTGTCAGAAATTCTTTTGTTTTTATTTCGCAGAAACATTCTTTTTAATGCTATTATTATTATTATTATTATTGTGTGTGTGTGTATTATTATTATTATTATTATTATTATTATTATTATTATTATTATTATTATTATTTTTATTATTATTATTATTATTATTAAAATTATTGCTATTGAAAGTATTAAACTGTTAATTTTATAATGGCTGTTTTATAATAAAATAAATAATTTGCATTATAATTACGTTATACATTTGTTTCGAAACTGAAATATATTTGTTTGTCATGTGTTACGCCTGCATCTTTATGTCTTTACGATATTTTTACCGTATAGCACATTTTGGAGATTAGATTCGTGGAAGAAATTAGGTAGGAATTTTCATTATCGAAACAAACGGGAAAAAATTAATTAGCAAATGTTTACTATGAAAACTCTGTAAGCACTAATCTGAGTCAGAGTCGAAATTTTGGATTTGACTGCTGGAGTGAGTCAGGAGTCGGAGTCAGGTCAGTCGGAGTCGAAAATTTTTGGTTAAGTGGAGTCGGAGTCGGGAGTCAGGTCGGGTCGAAATTTTTGTTTAAGTGGGTCAGGTCGGAGTCAGGAGTCGAAAATCAAATTTGAATTGGGAGTCGGAGTCAGGTCGAAAATTTATTTTACGACTCCGCAGCCCTGTAAAAATGATTGCCTTCTTCAATCTAAAATAACACAATTGAATAATTAGTATTTTCAACTAAAAATTTGAAGTGGGGGTACAACTTGATGTACTTTATAAAAAAAAATAAAGATAAATTATTTGTTCATTTATAATTTAATAGTTTTTCTTGAATAACTTCAAGAATAGGAACTTAAAAAAAATCCTTTCTATGGTATATTGGTAAGCACCATTTCCAGCTCTGGAGCAAGTACCAAATCGAAAGTATGTTTATTAAGTAATTATAGCAATTTCTGTATTGCTTTAATTTTTCAATGGGAATATATATATATATATATATATATATATATATATATATATATATATATATATATATATATATATATATATATATATATATATATATATATATATATATATATATATATATATATATATATATATATATATATATATATATATATATATATATATATTTTTTTTTTATATATAATTGAATTTTGTTTGTCCTACAGCTTGCAAAAAGACGTCATCGCACCTCTAGAATTAAAAGAAGGCTGCTGATTGGTTGGTGGATGACAAAAAATGACTTTACTATATTATCTGAATTTTTTGGTTTTCAAAAATGATACCGAATCACAGGGCAATTTTATTTTAATAAATTCTAATTTTTATATATTTGTTGATTATTATAGTTTATTATTTATTATAAATAATAAGAAAATGATGATCAATGTAATCACGACTTCCTCAACCACAATTTCAGACCAACCACTCGCGAATACAATCATTTGTACCCATTATAAATACTGGCCACAAAGTGGCAGATGGAGTAATTATAAAATAAATTACGACAATTGGTGAGTCGGCGGGAAAAGAACTTTCAAAGGTTCCTTTGTCTGACAACACTATTAGTCGAAGAATCCAACATATGGCGGAAGATCTCAATGATCAGTTAATTGAAAAAATAAAAGAAAGTGAATTTGGACTGCAATTAGATGAAGCAGTAGATAATAATAAGGATGGGCATTTAATTTGCTATGTTTGGTTCGTAGACGGTATTGATATTATAGAAGATCTTCTTTTTTGTAAAATTATTAATGCAAGTACAAAAGCTGAAGACTTGTTTGAGATCCTAGATTCATCTATGAATGATAATAAATTGGAGTGGGCAAAATGCATTGGTATTTGTACAGATGGTGGCCGTTCAATGTCTCTCAGTCTTATTTCAGAAATCAGATTGCAATTTTCATTCAACTGTGCCGCTGTAACTGAATTTCAGTTACTGAAATCATGGACATTAGGAGATTTTTAGAGAAGAAAGGTAAAACACTTGGCTTTGTTTCACTTTTGAATTTCTGTAACAAATAGAGTTTTAATTAAAGAAGTGTAACTTCTTTGAAATAATAATCTCTCAATTCAATTTGTATTTTATATTCTTTAGCCCCCTTTAACTATAGAAAAAATTATATATATATATATATATATATATATATATATATATATATATATATATATATATATATATATATATATATATATATATATATATATATATATATATATATATATATATATATATATATATAATAATATATAAATATATATATATATATATATATATATATATATATATATATATATATATATATATATATATATATATATACTGTATATGTGTATAAAAATAAATATATATATATATATATATATATATATATATATATATATATATATATATATATATATATATATATATATATATATATATATATATATATATATATATATATATATATATATATATATTTATATATATATATATATATATATATATATATATATATATATATATATATATATATATATATATATATATATATATATATATATATATATATATATATATATATATATATATATATATATATATAAACTTTTCGCAGGTTCTGAGAAGAGAAAGCGAATCAGCCCTAGCCCTCCTGGGCCTAGTGATAGCGGAAAAGAGAAGGTAGTTTCTGATCCACAATCAGAGTTGGGCCCTTCAACTTCAAAGCAGAAGGTGTATGAGGAAGACAACGACTTAGGGAAATGGGTAAGGAAATCCGGTGTTATGCCATTTGACACAAAAAGAGAAATGCTGAAAAATCATTGGAAGCCTCCTCCAAGTTATGATTTAACAAATGGCGCTACACATCTCAAAAAGAAATTAGTGCATAGTTGGCTTGAAAGATATTCTCCCTGGCTGGTATATTCAAGATATTTGAAGGGAGCACTCTGTCTGCATTGCGTTCTTTTTCCCGCAAGGACTATACAGGGAGTTCAGAGTTCCTTTGTTGTGAAACCCTTCACGAAATTCAAGAATATCCATGAATATTGCAAGAGCCATGCTGAAAATAGGTGGCACTTAGAAACTGCACGAGCAGCGAAATCCTTCTTTGAAAATGTAGCAGGGGACATGCAAATAGTAACTGGACATCAGGCACTCTTGGCAGAAAACAAAAAGTTAATTTCATCTGTAATAACTGTGGTATTATTGACATAAGCAGTACGTTTGGAATGAAGAAATTGTGCTCCACAATTTAGTCAGTATTTTTAATCGCATTGTAATATAGATAAGATAATTTACTATTTTAGGAATTGTATTTTCATGATTGATTGTCTTTTTTGATAAACTTTTGACCGACGTATATTTCTATTCCTACAAGCTATCCGGGCAATATGGAAAGAATCAGTTCATTCATGGCTTATAGCCGATTGAAGATTGTTGATGTGATAAAGCCATTCAATGGAGAATCAGAGATAGAAGCATGGCTCCTGAAGTTTGAAATGGTGGTAAAAACTCAAAAAATAAAGAATGAAGAGTTCATTTTGCCTATGCTTTTGGAGGGAGAGGCTTTGGCGGTTTTCCTTGAAATGCCCGAAGAACAAAAGAGTTCTATAGAAGAGATAAAAAATAAATTGAGAAAGGTCTTCGGAGAGGATCCCTTTGTGGCCTTCAGGAAACTCTGTGAGAAGAAGTGGAAAGGAGAACCAATAGATGTATATGTGACTGATTTGAGGAGATTGACAAGAAGCGCTGGGCTAACCGGAGAAGTAATTATAAAGAGAGCTATAGTGAATGGATTGCCGGAAAGTTTCAAGGGAAATCAGGGGAATGGTCAACGTGGGAAGTTGTAACATAGAAGAAATCCTGTGTAGGGTGAGAGCCATGGTAACGTCCAATGAGTCGGTCAATATCGGTGCTGTTGCAGGAAGATCTAGATGGAATGAAGGTGAAAACAATTCACAGAGAAGGTCAGTGGAGTGTTATCGGTGTGGAGGACCTCATTTACAGAGAAATTGCAGGTTGGGCGTTAAAACAAATCTAACATGCTATCAATGCGGAGGCAAAGGACATTTCGCGCGGGAATGCACTTTAAGGATTTCGGGAAACGGATCGGAGGGGGTTGTTACGCCGGAATCAGCCCTCTGATTTCAAAGTCCGGAATTCCTTTAAAAAAAATAAGGTTAAATGGAAAATAAGTCACTGGAGGTGTGGATTCTGGATGCACTAAGTCGATAGTGAGCATGGGCTTGGTGAGAGGAGATGGACACTTAGAAAATATTGTTGCATTTGATGGAAGAAGGGTTGAAAGTGAGGGAAATACAACAGCGTTAATCCAAAAAGATGGAATATAAAAATCTTTCGAGGTTATAGTGATGAAAAATATTATGTCGGGAGTAAACATAATATTAGGATTAGATGTAATTATAGAATTCGGGGGAGTTTTCATTGACAAGGAGGGAGCTCATTTTGGAAGTTCAAAAGGAGAAAATAAAAGTGTTGTTACTAAGCCAAGAGAAGGTGAGAATTTGAGGGTTGACGATTGCGATTTCTCAGGAGAGTTTAACGGAAAGTTTTGGACGGTAAAGTAGAAATGGAAGGGAGAGGAGCCGGTGCTTCTGAATAAGGTGGGAGTATACGGAAGATCTATGAGTGAAACAACTAGAATCAAATTTGATGAGGAGATTGAAAAATTGATAGAAGAAGGAATTCTTGTGCAATGGAAGGGGGAGGAGAGAGGGGTGATTCCTTTGATGGCGATTGTGCAGGAAAATGAGGACAAGGTGAGACCGGTAATGGATTTCAGAGAATTAAATAAATTTGTAATGTGCCATACTGGGGATGAGACTTCGGTTTGTGAAGAATCAATTAGGAAATGGAGAAGAGTTAGAGATGGAAAGACAATGCTTGATCTAAAGTCCGCCTATCTTCAAATTAGAATCGATAGAAGCTTGTGGAAACACCAATTAGTTAGATATAAGGGAAAAGTATTTTGTCTAACAAGGTTAGGTTTTGGGTTGTCCAGTGCGCCGAGGGTAATGACAAAAATTTTGAGAATAGTTCGAGAAGTTGACGAGGGAATTGGAAAGGCGACCGATTCATATATTGATGATATTTTGGTGGATTGTGGAAAAATATCTGTTGAGGAGGTGAGGAAGCATCTATTGAATTTTGGGCTCGTCACGAAGGATCCAGAAAATGTGGTTGGAGGAAAGGTGTTAGGACTTAAGATTGCAAGAAATGCCGAAGGATTGATCAGGTTTTCGAGAGGGAATACGATCCCGATCATTGAGAAAGAGGAGATATCAAGAAAAGAATTATTTTCAATTTGTGGAAAATTAATTGGGCATTATCCGGTGGCGGGATGGTTAAGGGTTGTGTGTAGCTATTTAAAGAGAATTGCTGAAGGAAGCAGGTGGAATGAGGACATTGGAACAAGCTGTAAGGAAGTTCTTGTAGAAGTCTTGGAAGCTGTAAGAAAAGATGATCCAGTGAGGGGCAGTTGGTTTGTTGAGAAGGGTGTAGAAGGGGTTGTCTGGTGCGATGCAAGCAGCATTGCTTATGGAGTGGCGTTGGAGATAGGAAGAGAGATTGTAGAAGACTCAAGTTGGTTGAGGAAAAAGACGGATTGCGGTCATATAAACGTAGCAGAATTAGAAGCTGTTGTGAAAGGAATAAATCTTTGTTTGAAGTGGGGATTAAAGAGAATAACAATAATGTGTGATTCCAAGACGGTTGTGAGCTGGGTGGACAATGTGATTCATTCAAGATGTAGAGTAAAAACAAAAGGGACTGCGGAGATGGTGGTGAAAAGACGTCTGGGAATTATTGCGGAACTTGTGAAGGAGTTTGGATTAAGTCTAAAGATAATGTTAGTACCTTCGGAAGAAAACAAGGCTGACAAGTTAACAAGAATATTCGGAAAATGGCAAAGGGGAATGAGAAAATGCGAAGAAGAGGTTTGTGGAATGTCGGCGATGGATTTGAAGAGGTTGCATGACAAAAACCATTGTGGGGTAGACAAAACTTTGTATGCCGTCAAAAAGCTTGATTCAGGGGTGAGAAGAGAGGAGGTGGCGGAATGTGTAAAAAGTTGTGTAAAGTGTCAGTCGATAGATCCAAATCCAGGAAGATGTTCGGGCGGAGAGCTTTCTGTTGATCAAACTTGGAAAAGGTTGGCGGCTGACGTGACCCACTTTGGGAGGGAAAGGTATTTGTCGTGTGTTGACTGTGGTCCAAGTAGATTTGCAATATGGAAGTTTCTAAATAACGAGGGAGGGAAAAAGATTTCGAGGGAGGGAAAAATATTTCGAGGAAGTTAGAGAAGGTGGTCCAAGTAGATTTGCAATATGGAAGTTTCTAAATAACGGCTGACGTGACCCACTTTGGGAGGGAAAGGTATTTGTCGTGTGTTGACTGTGGTCCAAGTAGATTTGCAATATGGAAGTTTCTAAATAACGAGGGAGGGAAAGAGATTTCGAGGAAGTTAGAGGAGGTGTTTCTAGAACATGGTTTGCCTGAAGAATTGTTGGTTGATAATGCGGCTTCTTTCAGGTCGTTGGACGTGAGGGAAATGTGTGAAAAATGGGGAGTGAGGTTAAATTTCAGAGCGGCTTTTAGAGGGAATTGTAATGGAATTGTGGAGAGAAACCATAGGACTGTGAAAAGAATAGCGGCGAGATCAGGAATTGGTATTAGGGAAAGTGTGTTTTGGTACAATTTTATGCCAAGGGAGGGGGTGAACGAAGAATCCTGCCCTTGGAGAGTTAAATATAAATACAAATGGAGGCATCCTGAAGAGATCTGCGGTCAGCCGGAAGTTTCGGTAGAAGAAGAGTTTAACGTTGGAGATGTGGTCTGGGTGAAACCAAATGGAGCGAGGTGTACGACAAAGTGGGGAACAGGAAAAATCACTGGAGTTTTGTCGGATCGTAAATTTGAGGTCGACGGTATAGCAAGACATATTTTGGATTTAAGAAGAATAAATGTTTGATCGATCAAGTTTTTCTTGTTTTGATCGATCAAGGGGGCATGTGGTACTATTGACATAAGCAGTACGTTTGGAATGAAGAAATTGTGCTCCACAATTTAGTCAGTATTTTTAATCGCATTGTAATATAGATAAGATAATTTACTATTTTAGGAATTGTATTTTCATGATTGATTGTCTTTTTTGATAAACTTTTGACCGACGTATATTTCTATTCCTACAATAATAACAATCATTTTCGAGTTGTAGAGTACAAGAGTTTACCTCTACGAGATGCAGAACAACCTAAAGGGATTTTCGAAGATCTAATTCGTTTGCAAATAGATTTTGGAAATAACGAGTTGAAACGCCTTACAGGTGGGGCCAAAAATGCTACATATAAATCACCAAGAATACAAAATGAACTTTTTGAAATGTGTGGGAGGGTTGTGACTGACGTGATCACTGCAGATGTTATAAAAGCATATACATATTCTGTTTTAGCTGACGAAACATCTGATATATCTGGGAATGAACAATTATCTATTGGAATCAGATTTTTTGATGAGACGGAAATGTGCGTTCGTGAAGAATTCATTGGATTTGCATTATTAGAAGCCATGGATGCAAAAACCATAGCAAATGCTATTGATTGTTTTCTTGACAAGAATGGCCTAGATCCAAACAAGTGCGTTGGACAAGGTTACGATGGCTGCTCAGCTATGGCAGGGAAAGAAGGAGTACAGAGAATAATGCGAGAAAAATACAAAAAAAAATTTACATTTTTCATTGTGCGAGTCATCGACTGAATCTTGTAGTAAACGATCTGAAATCCGCAATACTGTATCCACTATTAAAGACATTATCAATTTCTTTCGTGAATCCGTTTTAAGAAGAAAATACATACGCAGTATTCCAACGTTTTGCGAGACGCGATGGTCAGAAAAATAGCACAGTATTTCAATATTCATGACACATTTTGTGGATATAGTGCAGGGTCTGGAAAACTTGGCAAAAGTAGGTAATGTTGCTACAAGAAAAAATGCATTTCAGCTGTATTGTGCTACCACAAAACCTGTTTTTCTTATTTCAACCTGCATTATAGCCAAATATTTGACTTTGTTGGAACCAGTCGTGAATAATCTACAGTCGAAGAGTTTAGATCTTCTTCAATGCTCGAATCATGTGAAGAAAATTCTTTCACTTGTGAAAGATCACCGCTCAAACAGCAACGATACGATAAAATAAATTTATACAAGGATAAAGCAGATAGTTGAAAATCTTATGGTTGATCTTCAGCCACCAAGAGTGGTGGATCGCAAGAAACATCGCTCGAATCCTCCTGCTACCACCGATGAAGAATATTGGATGAGGACTATTCTAATACCATACCTGGATTCTTTCACAGTTTCCTTGGAGAGCAGATTCTTGGAAGAGAATTCACCAGCTTTTTCTCTTTTATTACTTCATCCGTCGCTGATGTTTGCCCTTGCGTATAAGGAATTTGAAGAGAAAATCAAAGTATTTGAAGACTTTTATGAACTGAGAGGACTTCAATGTGAGGCTGAACTCTGGTATGTGAAGAACTAAAAAATTTGGAAATAGTTGAAGTGATCAAGGAAGCAACGGCATTTTTTCCAATAATTAAAAATGCCTTACTTATATCAATAGCTCAACCATGTTCGACAAGCACAATTGAAAGAACATTCAGCACTTTGAGAAAAGTTAAAACATGGACAAGGTCGACGATGACCGAATCCAGGTTGAATGGACTTTGTCTCTTGAGTATTCACAGAAAATTAGTTTTGGAGAAGAAAGCTGAAATTGAATTGGCAGTTGTCGAAAAATTTTCTGCAAATCCACGACGTCTAATGTTGTCGTAGTACCAACTACTTCAAGTACATAAATCGTAAGATAAATGTAAGACTAGAATCTGTAATTTTCTTCGTAATTTCGTAGCTATTGTTTTGAAATATAATAATAATTTCAATATTAACATATATATTTTAAGAGGTAAATGTAATTTGTAAATATTATGTCAATATATGCCGTCAACCCTTGGCTGACAGTGTTTGGAAAAAATGACTTTTATTTTCAATCTATTTGGGCCCCCCCTAACGAAAATTCTGCGTACGCCCTTGTTCCTAATGAATCCTCCTTACGCCTTCTTATCTAGTTACACAACGCCAACCTAGGTTTTTATCCTTTCATTATCTCCACCGTCTCTTCCTCCTTATCTCTCAACGTACTCACATTTATTGTGGCCATTCTATAGAATAATTCCTTTTTTCGTAATCCATGATCAGGCTGGTTCGTCGTTCTTGTGTTTGTCCTATTCCGAGGCAACATATTGGGTTCTTGAGCAGGTTATTTTCGGGCAGCGGCTTGCTGGGCCTGTCCTGCCCTAGCCAGAGCTCCGTTAGTCGATGTTGAATATATATATATATATATATATATATATATATATATATATGTATATGCTGTATATATATATATATATATATATATATATATATATATATATATATATATATATATATATGATATATATATATATATATATATTAAGAAGGAAGGTAAGTAGTTGTCTTGAGAACCACCTTCAATAGAGGGATGTTTGATGTTGAAGAGTTGAAGCGTTGTCATGATAAAGTGGCGTTTCTTCCCGGAGGCTGCTTAGGAGTCATCAGTGGGGCTAGCAGCCTCCTGCTCCAGACGCCACAGTATATATATTTATATATATTTATATATATATATATATATATATATATATATATATATATATATATATATATATATATATATATATATATATATATATATATATATATATATATCCAATTCTTTATATATATATATTGGCGTCTGGTGGAAAAGACTGCGACCACCACCGATGAGTCCAAAGCAGCCCCCCGGGACGAAACGCCAATTCATCGCGACAACGCTCACTCTCTTCAACATCATCTAGTCTTCAGCTAATGAAGGTGGTTCTCAAGTCAACTCACTTACCCCCTTCATAATATATATATATATAATATATATATATATATATATATATATATATATATATATATATATATATATATATATATATATATATATAACTATATATATATATATATATGTATATATATATATATATATATATATATATATATATATATATATATATATATATATATATATATATATATATATATATATATATATATATATATATATATAATATATATATATATATATATATATATATATATATATATATATATATATATATATATATATATATGACATGTTAAAATAATGTTTAAACGCAATTATAAAATTACACGTGTGGTGGCGTTGTTATTGCATGCATGAATTTAAAATAATATTTTGTTCTATATTATTACCATATAAGGCCAGACCTGTCAAAGGTATTAATATAATAAAAAAATAGCTTCAACTTGTCCACCAGCTTTCTATGTCCGATTTTTCATAGATTCTCCCCCCCCCCCAAAAAAAAAAAAAAAATATCATTCACAAAATGGCATAGATTTTGCCTTTTAGGTAATATTGCGGTATTGCTTAGAATGAAAACTTTGGGATTGTTCTTCTTACGTCGTAACATAGGACATGTCGAGGAATATCAGCTGATATTCCTTGATATGTATCCTATGTTACTAATGTTTATCAAACATCAGCTTACAATAGTATGGATTTTGTATATCAAGTAAAACTACTGTCTTATTTGAAATACAAACCATAGTACTGATTTTTCAATACCGCAATATTTGTATGACAATAAAGATCATAAGATGTTTATTACTATGCACTTCATATTGCTAATGTTTCCGTCAATCAATATTTCCTACATGGTATGATTATCATTCTCCTGAGGACTGCTGTGCTCAGAGGAGTATAGATCATAGCATGGTGGTTTCTCATTTCATAACATGCTGTATTTTCATGAATATTATATATTCATAAGAATGCATCTATTTTATGTGTATCAATACATTGTCATCCCTCCATTTGTTCTGAACCAACTGATGCATTTGTTCAAGTTTCACTTGGGGTCCGCGTGGCTGGCTTATGCAAACTTCAGCATTGCAGTGAATTCACACCACAAATATATGGAGTCAGATATTATTGGGAATAATAAAAATTATTATTTTGTCAAGAAGTATTTTATTTCATCAACCATCATACTTCTTCAGTATAATAAATCGCAATGTCCTTTACAATAGCAAGGAAGTTATAAGTTTTTTTTTTTTTTTTTTTTACAGTTGTCACCACCACTCACGGGCGAAGCCCTATTCAAGGAGGGGGTGTTGCACGCCTCAGAAGTTCACACTTAACGCAAATTACGCAGATGAGCACAGACGCAGGCTTTGAAGTGAGGGAGATTAAATTCAGCAGGAAACACAGAAGATGGAAGAGAATTCCACAGAACCGAGGTGGCAGGAAGGAAGCACCGCAGCGAACTAGCCTGGGTTACCAATATCCACACAAAACTCATGCGCAGACACAGCACCCCTAGTGTTACGAGGGCGTCGTAAAGGTGGTGGTACGCGAGTGACAAGTTCCCTCGAGCACCTGCCGCTGCGGTACCTATAGAAAAGAGATAAAGCACCAACATCGCGCCGCAAAGATAGAGGGTCAAGAGAAGTGGAAAGTACGGAACAGTTTATAAGTCTTTTGGCTTTTGACTCGACCCTGTCCAAAAGCCGGGTGAGACCAGAGCCCTCCCCAGATATGAGAGCAGTACTCCATACAAGGGCGGATGAGGCCCTTGTATAGCTGGAGTAACTGAGAAGAGGAAAAAAAAGTCTCGCAGTCTAAGCAGAACTCCCAGTTTCTTTGAGGCCGCCCTAGCAACCGTTGTGATGTGAGGTTTCCAAGACATTTTTTTTGTTTATGTTAAGGCCAAGGATGCTTATATTGTCAACAGGAGAGACGAGAGAACCGTCGAAAGAGATAGGAAAGTTGGAAGGTGTTTTAAAGAGGGAGATGTAAAGAAGTTGAGTTGTTTTTAAAAATTAAATTTCACAAGGTTGAAACGACCCGGAAATCCTATCCAGATCAACGAGAATAGAATCGGAAAGATTAGGACGAGAGGGAATTCTAGAAGTAAAAGAGGGAGCAGAATTGAAATGAGTTGAAGAATGAAGGGTCGAGTCATCTGTATAATATAACTGCATAATAGCTATGTTATGCCAGTATTAGAGTATTGTGCACAAGTTTGGGCAATTTATTCAAGGAAAGACATAGATATGCTAAAGAGAGTGAAACGTAGAGCAACAAGGATGATTTCTGGGTTTGAGGGTAAGAGCTATGAGGAGAGACTAAAGGAGTTAGGAATGTTTCTATAGAAAGGCGATTTCTCAGAGGGGACATGATACAAGGCTGCAAAATATTTAGATCTATTGATAATACGGAAACCAATAAATTCTTCATAGTAGACCACGGGCGAGAGACCAGGGGGCACAATAAGAAAATTAAGAAAAAGGAATGCAATCTTGATATAAGAAAGCATTCATTCAGTAATAGGGTTGTTAATTTTTGGAATGGTTTGCCACAGGAGGTTGTTGGTTGAGTGCGACTCGATTGCAACATTTAAGAAATGATTAGATAGGTATATGGATGGTTTGGGTATCATATAGTATATTTTGACTAAGCCAAATTGGCGGGTTTTTAGTTTGAGTAGTTTTTAAGGTTAAACTGCATGTTATGATTATAACAAAGTCATTAAAGCTTGTAGTGTGGCTGGCATGTTACTTTAGCTATAGTTTTTTTTATTTTAGTTGTAGACTTTATGCATACTATGTAAGTTGCTGACAAACCCTAGGGTACATTGCCAATATGCATGAGCGTGTTTGGTAATTGGTTCTATTAGGTTGAGTGGGACAGTCTCGATAGGCCCATGTGGCTTCCTATTGTCTCAGTATTTCTAAAAATGTTCTAATGTTCCTGTGTTACTTTTTTTTGTGTTCTTATGTTCGCCTAATCCTATTATAGTAATGTTTATAATTAAATCCATATTAAATGCCTCAAAGAATTCCCCCATAAAACGTAGTAGAAGCCAAGTTTACGATAGGGTAAACTTTGGTATGAACACCAAAGTTTACACTAAGGTAAACTTTGCAAGAAAAATGACAAGGACCTACAATATTCACAGTAGCATATAGATTTCCCCGAGAGATAAATAACACTTTTCAAACAAAATCTCATGAAATAATGCCATTTTTTAAAGTCACGTATATGAACAAATATTAAAATTTACATTATATCCCGAGATTTAATTACTTTTGTAATTATTTTTTTGAATTGGTCTACCACAATTGTCTGCAGCCCAATTTCTCACTACAAGGGCAATATTTTTCGAACAAATGATAGCAAAATATAATCTAAATAAAAAATGTGTAAACAGCAAAAATTATAAATATTAATGTAAAATATTTAAAAAATAAGCCAAATTTATAGTAAAGGAATTTTCATTATGAAAAAAAAAATATTCATTTTAGTTCTCACATAACCGATAGATGGCGTGTGGGCACCGCCTGTTTACTGCTATCGAGGAAAGAGTTTTATCAATGAGAATATCTAATTTGCTGTTACTTAATTAATATAGTGTAAACTTTTTTTCTATACTATGCTAGAAATAAAAAATTGTCGGTTTTTTGAAATAAGGGATTTTTACTATTGTAAGAGAGATTTTTCTTCTTTTTAGAGGGAATTTATCTTTCTCATGATGGACGGTATTCCAGAAGGTTCTCAAGTCTTTAGCAATATTTAAGTTAGGAATTATCGATACTCGCTTTCAATATCGATATTTATGAAGCTGAGAAAATATGAAAGCCAAAGAAGGCAAATAAAATTTTGGAATATTTAAATTTGAATAACGTATATATATATATATATATATATATATATATATATATATGTATATGTAAAAATATAAATTCTACAAAAATATATTTCTTTTTATATATATATATATATATATATATTCTACTATATATATATATATATATATAACATATAAATATTTAAATATATATCATAACTTTTATACATATATATATATATATATATATATATATATAGTAGCGAGCCGGAGCCTATTCGCACTGATCATTAAATTTTTTTTTTAAGGAAAAGAATAGCAGTTAACTTTTATGACTAACTCAGACTAAGCAGGGAACCGGTTGTTAAAGTTTTGGTCGCTAAAAACTATATATATATATATATATATATATATATATATATATATATATATATATATATATATATATATATATATATATATATATATATATTTCTTTTATATATATATATAAGTATATATATATATATATATATATATATATATATATATATATATATATATATATATATATATATATATATATATATATATATATATATATATATATATATATATAGCCCACTATAATCGTTAGACTAGGCAAATGCCTAGGGCGGCAGAATATGAGGGTGGCCCTAGGTGGCTAGAACACGGCAGAAAAATAACTGTATATATATATATATATATATATATATATATATATACCTATATATATATATATATATATGTATATATATATATAACTCTTATATATATATATATATAATATACGATATATATATATATATATATATAGGCTCTTTTATGTTTTAAGACTCCGTCAGTTTTGTTTTTTTTTTTTTAACTTATTGCTAGTATATGATACTAACAATGAATTTCAGAGGTGATGGACGTGATTCATAAGAGTTAGGAAAATTTTAAAAAATTTTTTAAAAAATCATTTATATCAATAAAATTAAAAAAATGAAATATCTCAAAAAATACGACACTTACAGAAAAACCAATTACATATTTGAAATCAGCGTATAAAGCTTATTACAAAAATGTAAAAAGCAAAAAAAAACAAAAAAATTTTTTTTTTCAAAAAAAAAATATATGTCAAAAATTACGAAACTTAAAAAAAAAAACCAATTACATATTTGGAATCAGCGTGAAAAGCTTATTAAAAAAATGTAAAAAAAAATAATAATAAAAAATTAAAAAAAAAAAAAAATTAGGGGGCTCGAGCCGACGGGGACAGGGGGGGAAGTTTTTCCATACCCCGTAGAGGCTGGGGCAGACCCCCAGACACCAAATACCAAAGAGCGGGGGTTCAGGAGACCCTCCCCGGGGGGAAATAGTCCTACCTGTCGTTCCCCGGAAG
>JABUQX010131467.1:30000-38151 GCA_015478945.1 Trachelipus rathkii
TTTAGCCCCTCCTAGTTGAAGTTATAAGATTTAAGTATTTACAGATTTACTGTGTATACCAGGGCTGCGGAGCGGGCAAATTTTTTTCCTGCTCAGACTCCAGCATTTTAAAATTACCCGGGTCAGACTCTGGCTCAAGCATTTTAAAATTATCCGGCTCTGGCTCCAGCATTTCAAAATTACTGACTCTATTTTAAAATTGTTCGGCTTCGACCCCTAGTTATAAGTCCTTCTATATTTACAGTCATGAAATCACAGTTACGTAATATAATTTGTTGTTTTTTTTCTAAAAGGCATAAAAATCATATTTTAGATTCATCCTAAAGTTTAAAATAATTCCTCATTGAACTATGAGCCTGAACATATATAACATAATTTTATTCAAAACAGATTTTATATATGAATATATGGGAAAGTTCTATATTTGAATCAGTTCATATTTTCTGAAAAAAATTTCTAAGTTCAAAAAAATTTCTAAGTTCAGAAAAGTTAAGTTAAGTTTTTTAAGAAAATTCTTTAGTGGCAAGCTTCTGGAATTATGCCAGAAGCTTGCCACTAAAGAATTTTCTTAAAAAACTTAACTTAACTTTTCTGAACTTAGAAATTTTTTTGAACTTAGAAAATTTTTTCAGAAAATATGAACTGATTCAAATATAGAACAATACCTGAATATATATATATATATATATATATATATATTTAAAATATTATAATATATTTATTATTTATATATATTATAAATATATAAATATATATATATATATATATATATATATATATATATATATATATATATATATATATATATATATATATATTAGAGGTGTACCCGAATTTTCTCTCAAAATTTGACATTTTTTTTCCGGTTCCGGCCGGATTTTTTCCAAATTCCGGCCGGAACGCGGAAATACTAATCTACTTCTGAGAAAAAATTTGATGGAAGGGATTTATTTTACATAACCCATAGCAATCTTTTAATTAAAAATAATAGTAGCCTTGTGTAACATTCATACAGTGTATTACATATCTACAGTATTCTTTAAATAAAGTTTTACTCAATTACCCCCAAATATAGGATTATAAGATATTCTCATTAAATTCAAATTTAATTTAATTTAAAAGCAAAACTGTTCACCAGCATTGGGCAATATTTTTAAACTTTTTTCCTTAAATATATTAAGCACACACCCTCAAAACTAGGGGAGGAATGCCATCTGGGCCCCCTGCCTTCCTAACGATTCATAGATCTCAGGAGCCCATGCCCCCGATCAAATGTAATCACAGGCAAAGACATAGGACACCTGAGAGGAGAAGGTGGAGGAGGAGGAATGCCAGAATCATCCAGGGTTGAGTTAGAGGAAAATAGGAGGCCGAAGAGATTGGCCTTTTCAGTTGGAGAGTTAGCAACAGAGCCATCAGATCGAATAAGAGGAGGAAAGGCAGAATTACAGAAGTTGTTAGAGATGTTTTTGGCAAGAGACCAGAAAGATTTGTCAGTAGGAGAACCAAGGAGGTTAGCGCACTTTCGTTTGATGAAAGCCCGCTGTTCTCGTTGAAGAGTATCCCTGCAACGATTTCTAGCTGAATGAAAATTAGCGAGAGTGATAGGAGAATGAGAATTTTTCCACTCTTGATAAGCGCTGTCTCTAGCCTGAATGGCCAGAGAACAGGCACGATCGAACCATGGATTATGAGGAGTTTACCTTTTTCTAATATGGAGTATAGATTGAAGGCCAAGATTTCTGAAAAGTTTTTCATCATCTTTCGCCATTGAATATAGGAAATTTTCAGGTAGAAGACAGGAAACATTACCTTGGATGTTCTTCTTTGCATTGGCTTTCACATCACTGTATGTAAGAAGATTCACTCTTGTGAAGGCAGAGAAGAGGATGCGAGGATCATCATGCAGTTTGGATGCTGCCATTATTTCGAACCATGCAGGAGCATAAACTTGAATAATAAATTGAACCAACTTTTTCAAACAAGTTTGGTTCTTTGACCTTGTGTATAAACAGAGAATTCGTATGGCAAGAGTTAACCACTTAGCATGATTCAGTGGACCAATTTTATAACAGCCCATCTATCATCTACTTTACTGAACCTAATCCCCTTGCAATACTCATACAAAAGCCTTTGATCATGACTAAGGTCTTTTGGCACTTTCTCTGGCATGTATCCATCAGTAATATTAGTTTCAACAGCTTCAAACATTACCTAAGGGATATCCTGGAGATTTTCTGCACATCTTTGCCCAATTGATCCACTAAAACTTTTCAGCCGAGTTGTATATTTTTCTGAAAATAGCTCTTAATGGCAGTTCATTCTGATGTAGTGCACATTCAATAATATGCAGTTTCCTTCCAAATAATTTTTCTAGCTTAACAACTAAGCCATTCTTATGGCTGGCATTATCAAGAAGGATAGCTTGGATACTGTCAGTGCTATCATATTCCTGGAGAACATGAGTGTCTCTTGAGCAAGTACATCACTGGTGGTGCCAATAGTTGGGACTGCTCTATAGGTCAAGTAGGTGCCAGAAGATTTTCCATCTTCACTAGTGAAGGGGAGGTGATGTTTTGATTTGATACCTTTTTTTAAAGCACATGAAAATTCATCTACATGTGAATCTCTATTTTTGTTAGTTTGGTGATCGACTTTACCATCCACACCAATGCCAATGAAACTTATTTTTTTCTGATTGCACACCTTCACTAACAACTTTTACTTGTGCTTTCTCCCTGTCTAATTTGCACTTGTCAATCACAATTTCATTGTTGTCAATATCAGGTTTTAGTAAGTGTTTGATATCATGTAACAAAGCATTTGCAAGAGCTGTGCCTAGTCTTGAAGAGCATTCTCTTCGAACAAGTTCCATTCCATATCTGTGGAACTTCATTAAAGTGTAGACTCCTGACATTATCTTTCTTGACTGCCATTCTCAACTGAACTAAATGAAACACACACATCCTTGTAGTTGGTAATATAAACATTGTTTTGGTTGAATATATTGATTTATTAGTTACTGTATTTAACATAAGATGAAGGTAATTTTACAAAAAACTTACCTTACATTTAGATCCTTCTATATGTTCAGGAGACTCAGCAATCATGGAAGATCCTGGTAGCTGCTCAACCTGTTCTTGTCCCAGTTTATGTTTAGTCCTTCTTTGATGTCTAACAGCAGCTTTATCCACTGAAGACAGCTTATCTGTTCCCTTGGGTCCTATTTTAGATCTCTGATCCTGTAGGTATGCTCTGTCTTCATGTGGTACCTTTGCACCTCGATAGCAAACCCCCCACATGTTCTTGAACACAGTGGTCAATCATACAGTATGTGTGAATCACTATAAGGCACAGTATCCAGGGAACAGTAACATGTGGAAATATAACACCTGAATTCAACTCTTCCAAGAACTATTCAGTCATTCTTGGATAATTTAATATGCACTACCACCATAACTTGCAATATTATAAACACAGATTCAAACTTAATAAAACCATTACAAATATCTGCCCAAACTGTAACCAGGTCCTAGAAACTATATTCCATTTTCTTCTTAACTCATTCCAACTCTCTACCCAGAGCAATCTGGAACATAACCCTGGATGATCTTTAGAGGAGACCAGTCGAGGTGTTAGAGTATCTGGAAGCAGTGTGGCTCCTCTAATACAGTTTGGTCAGGGGGTGAGAAAGTAAAAAAAAAAGTATATATATTAGTGATGGGACGATTAATCGTCATTGGCAAAATGGGCATATTTTTCCTCATAGTCATCAATTTTCTGCTGAATCTTTTGCTGATTAAGTTAGGAAATATTACACCAGAAAGTGGAGTAAGATTGTTTCTGCATCATAATTTAAGAGCTCTAAATTTAAAGTACTAGAATTTTGTATGTCCATCCATGTTCTCACATATTAAAATTTTTTAAAATCATTGTTTTGAAGATACTTACTATACATTAAAATTATATAAAATATTAAGTTGAAATATAAGGGGCATGAATGATTTTAACATTAAATAAATCATGGTCTACAAAAAAAAAAAAAAAAAAATTTTTGACATGGACTTTTCCAGCTGTTTTATACTAATTTGAGGGTGCTGATTCCAAATATGATCTCAGATTTGAGTTATCACATCCCATTTCTATGCAGTCAGCAAACCCTATTTTCATGGATTTTACCTGAAATTAACACTTTGTCACTGATGACTGCAAGTTGTTGTGAGTCAGTGACTGCTTTAGTGATAAAAGATGTTGTATTTGGACAATAGTGTGTTTATTAATATCATTTTATGTACATTTCACAATTTATTACATATTACAATCATTTTATGTACATATCACAATTTATGTAATACTGTATCATTTTCAGGTTGTGATCTAACAATGGGTACAACATCCGAAAGATGGAGATGCCGTAATGACACACATCTTCTACTACATCTGTGGGAGCTCCACTTTGCAGGATCAAAGGCGCAACAGTAATACCTCTGTCAAGAGGTTGTATCTTGCCTACTTTAAAGTAGTACTGGGAGACCAAGACAAATATTGGGCTCAGCTCATCACAAAGTGTGCAAAATGTGTGTTGAAGCTGCGATAGGTAATGGTCTAAGGGAAAGAATGCTAAGCTGAGATTTGGTGTGCCAATGGTTTGGAAAGAACCAACAAACCATTTGGATGACTGCTACTTCTGCCTTGTCAATGTAAAAACTTTCAAATAAATGAAAAACACCAACTTACAATACCCAAATTCCCATCTGCCAGACGACCAGTTGAACACTGAGGAAATACCTGTGCCTGCCCTGTTTTTACAGAGCTGCGGAAATTGATGTTGAAAATATCATTTACCTTCTTCTACAGATGATGAGGATGATGCTCTGACTGAATATGCACCATCTATTGCAGATTCTGATACAATTGCTATGTTTAGTCAGCCTGAATTGAATGATCTGGTAAGAGATTTATTTTTGCCAAAGCAGTCTGCTGAATTATTGACTTCCAGGCTGAAAGTGAAAGGAATACTCAGACCTGGCTCTAGTGTCTCCTTTTATTGTAATAGAGAAGCAGCTCTGCAAAAGTAATTCCATTCAGATGGAATTACTATGTTGAAGGGATCCTTCTCAATATGGGACTGCTCGCATATGATTCAAGTGAATGGAGACTTTATTGACAGTAGTAAAAAAGTTTGAAATGTGTACTGTTACTCTCTCTCTCTCTCTCTCTCTCTCTCTCTCTCTCTCTCTCTCTCTCTCTCTCTCTCCTCTCTCTCTTCTCTCTCTCTCTCTGCTCTCTCTCTCTCTCTCTCCTCTCTCATCTCTCTCTCTCTCTCACCCCTTTCTTTCTCTCTCTCTGTTCTCTCTCTCTCTCATCTCTCTCCTTCTCTCTCTCTCTCTCTTATCTCTGTTTCAAGATCTGGCTCCCTTCTCTCTCCTCATCTCTCTCTCTCTCTCTCTCTCTCTCTCCTCTCTCTCTCTCTCTCTCCTTCTCTCTCATCTCTCTCGTCTCTCTCTCTCTCTCTCCTCTCTCTCTCTCTCTCTCTCTCTCTCTCTCTCCTCCTCTCTCTCTCTCTCTCTCCTCTCTCTCTCTCCTCTCTCTCTCTCTCTCTCTCTCTCTCTCTCTCTCTCTCTTTCTCTCTCTCTCTCTCTTCGATCTCAATATCTCTTCTTCTCTCTCCTCATCGCACAACATCTCTCTCGTCTCTCTCTCTCTCTCTCTCTCCTCTCTCTTCTCTATCTCTCTTCTCTCTCTCTCTCTCTCATCTCTCTCTCATCTCTCTCTCTCTCTCTTCTCTCTCTCTCTCTCTCCTCATCGTCTCTCCTCTCCTCCTCTCTCTGCTCTCTCCTCTCTCAAAAATTTTTGATTGCTTTAGTCTCTTAATAATAATAATAATAGCAATAATAATAAATAATGCCTCCTCATGGCGTAGGAGGGTTGACTCGCCGACTCTTCTCATGCGAGAAGGCGCTGGTTCAATCCTCCGCGTAGTTGTGGGTGGTGGTGGTGGTGGTTGTGGTGGTGTTGGTGGTGTGGGTTGTGGTGGGTGGTGGTTGGGGTGGTGTGGTTGGTTTTGTTGTGGGGTGGTGGGGTTGTTGTTTTGTTGTGTGTGTTGTGGGGGTGGTTGTGGGACGGTTCGGCGTGGTGTGGTGTGTGTGGGGGTGGTGGGTTTGTGTGTGTGTGTGGCGGTGTGTGTGTGTGGGTTTGGTTTGGGTGGGTGGGGCGTTGGGGTTGTGGTGGTGGGTTTGGTGAGTGTGGTTTGTGTGGTTGTGTGTGGTGGGTGTGTGTTGTTGTGTGTGGTTGGGGTTGGGTGTCGGTTGGTGTGGGGTGGGTGGTGTGTGGAGTGGGTTTGTGGTTCTGGAGGCAGTTTAGTTTTATCTTCCTGGGGGCAAGAATTGAAAGACTCGACATGCGAACACAATGGTGGCACGTGGTTTGGGGATAGCCGGGAGCCGTAAAGGTTCAATTTACACTGTAGTCGCGCCCCCCCGTGTTACCTCGAATAGGGGATAAAGCATGTTAAAAGGAGGTAAGTTTTTATAATATATAAATAATGTTACTTCATGAAAATGAAAAGTATTTATTAATTGGAAATGAGGAGCATGTTTGTGGTCCGTAACAATTTCTTAGGTCAAGTGGCTGTTCCTCATATATGTATAATTATAAAAATATTTAGACCAGGACTTAAATGTAAGGTTTCCAAGTTTACAGATGATGATAAATTGGGCTACCTTCACAGCAAGGAATAATGATGGATGTGTAAAGATTTAAAAGATAAAGGAGGGAGCTGTATATCGTTTGATGTTGTTTTTGGTGTGTGTGGTGGCATTTCCTCCAATGTGGTACGTTATCGTGGTGGTGGGTTTGTGTGTGGGTTTGTGTGTGTGTGTGTGGGTGTGGGTGGTGGTGATGGGGTGTGAGCAGGGTGTTGTGTGTTGTGTGTTGTGTATTGTGTATTTCCTTCAACTAAAATTCTTTACCCTGTCCTCATAATCCCATAGTCGAGGTGGGTGTGTGGGGTGGTATGTCGGCTTGTTCTCTGGCCATTCAAGGGGGTGGGGTGGCGAGGGGTGGGGAAGGGTTAGTGGCATGTGTGGTGGTGTGCATATCGGTTGGGTGAGGTTGGAGTTGGTAGGATAAAATGCTGGTCTTTCACGTGCCGTCGGCAATTTTTTTCCAATTCAGCTAGAAATTCTTTCGACGAAAGCAAAAGCGGGCTTTCCTTGGTTCTCCTACTGACAAATCTTTTTTGCCTCTCTTCTTGCCAAAATCATCTCTAGCAACTCCTGTAAATCTGCCTTTCCAACTTTTATATTCAATCTGATGATCCTGTTGCTAATTTCTCGCAACTGAATAAGGCTCAATTCTTCCTTTGGCCTTCTATTATTCCTCTAACTTAAAAACCCTGGACGTTCTGGCCATTCCCCTCTTGCTAACTGTCCTTCGCTCTCAGGTGTGTCGCTATGCCTTGCTGTTGATTACATTTGATCAGGTGGATGAGCCTCCTGAAATCTAATGAACGTTAGGAAGGCGGTGGTGTCCGTGGAGGTGGGTTGCGATGGTTGTTGGGCCTGGGCTCGTTGTTGTCCGGCCAGTTTTGGTAAGGAAGGTATTGCCGGTCTGTGGCGAGTCTTGGCCTGCTTCTGTTTGCCTGTTCAAGTCTATTACTTTCTTACTGTCTCGAATACTAGTCTGGGTACTGTTTCTGCCTCAGTGTTGGAAGCACGCACGGTATGGTTTGTTGGTGGTTTGGTTCAACCGTTGTGTCTATTCCGAAGAAGAAGGAAAGGCTGCGTAGGTGTATTACGATGTGCTACGTACTATCGGGGCCTCTATAGCTGTGTCGGTGTGCGTCCAGATTTCAGCTTGTGTGTGGTTGTAGTTTTCTATCTAAGATTTCTTTTGAAAACCTTTCTCAAAATCTCATTCTTAGATCATCTGGAAACTCTTCCGATGCCAGTAGGGCTTTCGGGCGTTTGAGGTCTCTGGCGATAATAACTTCCTATCTAATAGATTTATGTTTTTTTTGACTCCTAGGAACTACGGCGAGACTTGCGTGGTGACATTTGACATATACAAACCTTTGACAGAGTATGGCACGTGTCACTGCTCTCCAAGCTCCCATCCTTTGGGTTTACTCTTTCTTTTTGCTTACTTATG
>JABUQX010131468.1:0-15000 GCA_015478945.1 Trachelipus rathkii
CGATATAAGAACCAGCAAAGTTTAAAAAAAGGTTGATTAGTATAACTGATTGGAAAAAATGAAAGCGCTTATGCATTGTGAGATGAATGGTAAAGTTTGTGAAATGGCAAGATAAGTAGAGTGGATAGAAGTGCAATCATATTCGTTGTGGATGGACAATAGGGTACTTATCTTAATATGACGTACATTATGAGTTTCATACAGTTAGAGGTAGTATGTTTTTAATAATATAATGATATATAGTTGATTTATATATAAATTTAATATATCACAACAATACCATATTAAAATGCCCAAGATACCTATATGAGTAATTAATGTCATTAATTGAATAGAAATAAGCTAAAAGTAAACGGAGTAACGGAGTAATGAGTCAACTTCGTATTACTTTTTCTTTCAAAGAACGGAATAACGATATAACGCAACTTATTTTATATCACCGAGTATACGGAGTAACAGTATAATATAATCATAGTAAACTTAATACTTTATTTGAGTAGTAATACGAATGACCCACCTCTGTTTATAATTAATTATTATTATAATATATATATAATTAATATTAAGTTATATTAATATATACTAATTATTATATATATATAATATAATTAATATTATATATATAATGATAATATATTAATATATATCATATAATATAATATTATATATATATATATTTAAATTAATAATATATATATATATATATATATATATATATTATATTATTATTAAGATATATAAATATATATATATATATAATATATATATATTATATTATATAATATAAAATATATTTATATATTAAATATATATTAATTAAATATAATTAATATATATATATACTATTATATATATATATATAAATATCTGTGTGTGTGTGTGTCAATGGTTAACTAAAGTATTTCAAATTTTTTTAACACTATGATCTATATCCAATCTATAAAAGACTATAGAATGAGTCCTCCAAAAATAATGACAATACTGTCCTTCGGAAGTATTTGGCTACTCTCCCAGATTGTTCATCGTAGCTAATTAACAACAAAAATACACTAGCTGCAATTCCTTTTAATATATTTATTCACCATACATAACGATATACACAACTAACTGTAACACATGAAATTAAAATACAATCACACTCCCTATAATTACATTTAACCATACACTACTATATTAATACACACAAAAATTACATTACTATTATATTTTTGAGATACACACACACTCATACATATACACATAAATACACACTAAACGTTCTTATTCTTATATATCTCTTTAAACTTTATATAGATCTTTACTATTATATACAAACACACGCACATCATACACTCACTTCTCCATTTTCATAACAATTTCTTACATTACAAGTCTAACAAACCTCACTTACTACTTCTGGCACATTATATATATATACTACTAGCGCTCACACATCAACACACACGACACAACCAACACACTATTCACACTACACGTTGTCTATTAATATGTATAAAAACATTAATGCCGTAAAATATCGTCTTCGAGTCAGACTGACAGCTGCAGTGAGAATACAGAAACCTAGTCTATCACTATGAAAAAAAAGATACTACATAACAGGTTGATATGCAAAATTGATTTATATAATATAATATAAGTATTATATATATATATATATATATATAATATATAATATTAACTTATATACAATATAAATATATTAAATATATATATATGATATAATATAATAATATATATATAATATATTATTATATAAAATTATTATATATATATATATAATATATAAAATATAATAATTAAATATATTATTATATATATATATTAATAATATATATTAGTATATATGTATAATGTATATTAAAATATATACTATATATATAATATAGTATAATATAAAATAATATAAGAGTATATAATAATATAATGTATTATATATATATATATATATTATAATATTATATAATATATAAGTATATATAATTTAATATATATATATAATATTATATTATAATATATATTAAGTATAATAATTAATATATATTAATTAATATTATATATTAAATATAATATATATATATAATAATATAATGTAATATATAATATATCATATATAATATATCATATGTTATACATATTATATTATGTTATATTTATTAATGAGAGTTATGTGTACAATAGCTAAAGATGTATGCCATATATAACACGGCCGTAGCACTTTTAGGATAGAAGCTGAACTTTCATACTCGCCTATTATGCTATTTTTTAATGAGAATATATGAGTTAAAGTGTATGCTAAAAGTAGTACTTTTGATTATGTTATTATACACATATAAAGTACTATATATGTCCCAAAAAATTTTTTAATTATTACAATTACATCCAAAATATAAAATAAATAAATAACATTGTATTTTAAAAAAATAAGAAATTCAAAATTTAGAGCCATATTAAAGCGGTGAATTTGATATGGGATAGACATGTCTATGGACACTCATCTATATTAGGGTCACAGTTCACGAGCTAATCAAGTTAGGTTCGGGTTAATAGAACCTAACGGTGAAGAGAGGTTCTTGACACTATAGCTATTATAGATATTGTACAGTTATATATAATAATTATAACAATTATTATATTATTCGCATTATTAGTCAGGATATAAAGTTTATATTTAAATTACCTTTTTTGCACCATACAGATTGGCAAAAGAATCAAGAATGAACTATATTATATTTATTCCATGTAAATGAAAATCAATATAAGAAATCCAACTTTTCTATACCTATATCATAAACAGTAATAATATATAGAGTGGCTATGTGATATTCATTAGTCCTATAATAATAATATATATAAAATATATAATATATATATATATATTATATATATATTAAGTATATATATAATAATATATTAATTATAAATTATAAATATATAAATATATTAATTATAGTTGTAATACTTATTAATAATATATATTATAATATATATTAATATTAATATATAATATATTATATATATTATAACATATTATTATTAATATAATATATTAATTATTATATATATATTATATAATATATATATATATATTATATAATATAATTTATATATATATTTTATATATTATATTATAATATATAAATAATTATATAAATATATATATGATATATATAATAATATATATATATATATATATTTAATAAAAATATATATATAATAATATAATATATAATAAACTATAATAATATTATATATTATATATAATATATTATAATATAAGATATATATATATAAGATTATATATATTATATATTATATTATATATATATATAAATATATATATTAATTATTTATTATATATAAATATATATATTATAATATATAAATATTATTTTTTTTATTAATAATTATATATATATATAATATAATAATATATATTTTATTATTATTTTATTTTTTTTTTATTATATTTTTATTATTATTTATATTTAAAGCCATACCTCCGGAGCATTAAGCTATATCAAGGAAGGAAACTCTCTAGAGGTAAGTATTTTACTAACACTCATAGGATATCGTAACTAGGATTCGAATAATCATCACGCTGACATTGCCATTAGTTACGACTGATTATTTATATAAATAATAAACCGTCGCTCTATAGTAAATTTGATGGGTTCCTGTAAATAAATATTATATTTAAACCAAATATTTTATTAATTTTTTTCTAAATCGTTTTCTTGGGCGCCATTTTGAAATACTTATTAGATATCTTTTCTTTTTTTTTACCAATACATAAATTATAATTTATTTACTTATTTCATAATTTTGGTTATATTAATGATATATATATAAAATAATATTTCCTTTAATATAACTAATATCATAATATAGCAAATATTATATAATAAAAAAACGAAGGGGTAATATATTTTTTCTTAGCACTTACATAATCTCTACTCTCTACTATACTATTAATATATCTCTCATCTCTCTATCCCTCTCTCCTATAATATATAGTAATATATATATTTATATCTCTCTCACCTATATCTTACCTATCTATCTTCTATCTCTCATCAAATTAATCTATCTATCTCTATCTTACTATCTACAATTCCTCTCACATCTCTTATTCTTCATTTCTCTATATCTCTCTTCTCTAGTACTATCTATATATATCAAAACTAGATTTATTATATCACTGTGCTGACGGTCTACGATCGCACTCTGCTACTAATAATAAATAATGTACATGAGAAGAGATTAGACGGAAAATCAAAAAAGAGGCAACGAACATCAATCAAAACTATTGTATCTGAATGCTTCACGTACGAGTATTGATGAAACTTACACACAGCTAAAAGAGAGCTTGGACAAAAATGAAAAGTCAAAGGGAAAACACGCGCTCCACATTAACTTTGCCAGCGGATTATAATTATACGAGAAGAATGAGCATATGCTTTAAAAATGGGGTACTAGAATATGACTGAAAGAGAGGAAAGATAAGAACGGTATAAGAGATGTGGAAAGACGTTTGCTATACTCAAAGGAACACTCCCATTATAGAAGGAAAAATTGTAGCAAGCCATACCAGATGTTCGAATCTTTTATGGAACAATAAATTTATTGATCAAGTACAGATACTTGATGAAAGCTTAGAGACTTTACTATGAGTGAATCTATTCTGACTTGGAGATAGTATAATGAGATTTTGATTTGTGAGATAAGTTCTAAGAGGGCTATGGGTCTAGCGTGATTAGCAAACCGAAAAAGCCCTAGAACTGCGCGGTGCCCTACTATACAGAAAAGATCATGATCTTGTGAAACTTCACACAGGGCAGGTACGCCGCATAAACCCAAAATAGGAGCGAGCATAACACGCCCCTTTTACGGAGAGGAAGTAATAATATCAGGATAGAAATTCATGAATCGACCTATTTCAGATCACTCTAGAGTATTATAACAATCATAGGAGCTTTTTTATTAATAGTAATAAGTAGCTAGTGATTTGCTACTAAATGGGAAAAAACTTTCCTGAGCTATATTACCGCAAATTCCTTGGTCAAGCCAGAGGATTGTCTTACCGATATTCCACCCTAGGACCTCTACTCGATGGATCCAGCTTGAATATGAGAGCTCAAGTCACTTTATAAATGGCGGCATGAGTATAAGGTTTATAATATATAATATTTAATATATTATAACTATATATTATACTAATATATATTAATATATTAATATTAATATATATATATAAATTATTAATTATATATCATATTATATATATATATATATAATAATTATAATATTAATTAATATAATTATAATAATATTATATATATTATATATATAATATAAATATATATATATGTTTGTGTGTTGTGTGGTGTTGTATGTGTGTGTGTGTGATGTGTTTGTATTAGTGAGTGTGTGTGTGTGTAGTATAATCTTTAATTCAAGTACTTCTGCAATTCACTCCAAAGAGGACTGTACTTTAACTTTATAAGCAATACTATATAATACTTTTACACCATAATGAGTACTCTAACCTACTCAAATAATATTAAATTTTTCAGATTATTAGCTATCATTGAGCGCTAGAGTATATACTATATATGATGTCGGTAATTGTGCTAGTCGGATGAAACTTCAAGTAATATCTCATTACTCTGAGATAATTTATAAAGTCAAAATTATCATATAGTATATATAACTAATATTCACTCATTAGAATTGTTGAAATTGAATAATTAGTATAAGATATACATATAATATAATAATAATATGATATATATAATATATATATATATAAATAAAATAAACATTAGAAAAATATAAATATAATTAATTGATATTATATGGGCAATATAAGCATAATAAATATTTAATTCCGTATTAAAAGGTGATCCTATTATATATAGAGATCACTACTTGAGGAAGAGATAAATTGTAATGCTACAATGTGTTATAATATTAAATTACGAGAATAGATAAGAAAACTATTTCTTATTATTCTTTCCTCTAGATAGAAGAGTCAATTAGCCTTATACTTTAAAGCTAGTAAATATCTCTTATATAAATATATCTTCATTTACACTTACATATTTATTTGGATTACAATATATAAGAATAAATCACTCATCTGCAAAATGTTGTGAAAGAAAGAAAAGTCAATCTATAATTATTCGGATAAAAGAACCTCAATCCCCGACTCCTTATATATATATATTTAATATATATAATATATATATATATATATATATATATTATATATATATATTTATATATATATAATTAATATATATAATATATATATATATATTATATATATATAATATATTATAATATATAATCAATAAAAATATCAACATAATATATATAATATATAGTGATTAATATATTAATAAATATTAAATAGAAACATAATATATATAAAAATATTATAATATAATATATATATTTAATATATTATACCTCAATATAATATTGAATATAATATTATTTATATAAGAAATTATATATGATGAATAAATAGGTAGACTACGTTATAAATTAATTTAGGCTTAATTATTAGTATGAGTATAGTTTTAGGTATATGTATATTGTTTATATAATGAATATTCGGGTTAAGGTGATTAACGAATTTCTTAAGGTGATTTATATATAGTAGGAATATATAATTATAGATTAGGTAATATATATATAATAATAGTATTATTAACCTATATACCACAATAAAATATTACGTGAATGTGAAATTTAGTTGGCGAGAAACAAGTTGAGTATTGTATGAAAAAAAAAATCTTTTGTTTTAAATCTAATCTTTATTTCATTATCACAGTTTGTTTCGAAAGTTAACTTTTTATTAATACGAATCGTATCTTGTCATAAACCAAAGGATGAAATTGAATAGAGAAGACATAAATAAGGAAGAAAGCTCTAGTAAGGTAGAAAGACAAAATAAGGTAGGGAGGAAAAGAAACCATAAAAAAAAAGATCAGAAGTACGAACAAACAAAAAACAAGCAACATCGAACATAAAAAAAACCCTGAAGACTTAAAAAAATTACAATAAATTATATTAATCTGCAAAAGATATCATTAATTAAAAATCTCTCATTGTTCACCAGTGACGTAAGCACTTTGTTCGTTTAAGAGAGAGTGAGAGATGGTCTGTTAAATCAACGTCGCCTCGCATTTTGTTTGGCCTAATTTAATGCTGCTCTCCTAAGTCCCAAAATCGCTAATTGCATTATCGATGAGAGCGTGTAACATAGTACACGACTAAAAATAATATATAGTCAATTCTATTCATTCACTTATGATATCTAATTGTTTAATATTGCTTTATACTTGGCAATATATATAATATTAATATATATATATAATATATTAATATATTTAATATATGATATATAAATATAATTAATATATATAGTATTATTATATATAATATATATAATTATATATATATATAAATATATATATATATATATAATTATATATATATAATATATATATATAATATAAAAAGTAATAGAATATATATATTATTATATTAATACTATTAATACTATTGGACTTAATAATTATTATATATTATAAATTATTTATCATTATTTTAATATATTTATTAATTATTATTTAAATTATTATTATATTAATTATTTTATTATATATAATTATTATTATTAATTATTATAAATATTATTATATATATTATTATTATTATATAAGTATTTAATTATTATTATATATTATTAATTATATATTATTATTATTTATTTTAATTATTATTTATTTTATTATTATTATTATATATTAGTTATTTAATTATTATTATATTATTATTATTATTATTAATTATTATATATCTATTATTAATTATATATTATTATTAATTTATTAATTATTTAATTATTATTTATTAATTATATATTTTTATATATATACATTTTAATTATATTAATAATTATATTTAAATAATATTATATTATACTTATATTATATATATTATTAATATTATTATATTATATTATTATATTATATTATAGTATATTATTATTATATATTATACTTATATTATATTATTATAATTAATATTATATATAATATATATATATATAATATATATATATATATTAATATTAATAAATTATTAATATATATAATATATATATTAATATTACATGATATAATAATAATAATATATTATATATATATATATATATCATGAGTATATATAATATATATATAATTCATAGTTTGGGCATTTATTATTATTATTACTTATATAATTAATTTAATTTATTTAATTATATATAAATATTATTCAGTTATAGTGTTATTCATTAGTATCATCTATTATTATTATATTATTTTAGTTATATATTATTATTATTATTATTATTATATATTCATTATTATTAATTATATATTATTTTATTATTATTATTATATGGGGATTTATTATTATTATTATTATTATTATTATTATTATTATTATTATATTTTATTATATTATCTTATTAAATTATGATTTATTTATTTATTTTATATTATTTTATTTTTATTTATTATTATTTATTATTATTATTATTATTCGGATTATTATTATTATATTATATATGTATTACTTATTATTAATTATTAATTATGGAGTATAATTTATGGATTATTAATGAGGTTATTACTTCGGAATAATTTTCAATATAATAAATACATATTTTATCAACATGTGTTGATCTGAATTTATTATTTATAAATGATACAGAATTAATTTTTAATTATATTATCTTATCATCATTGATTGTATTATCTAGCGGGATCACTGAAATGTTTTATCTTTATTTCATTATTAATTCTAAAACTACCTATTTGATATGATTAAGTTAGCTACTCTAACAAATAGGTTAGTGGCATAGAAGTTAATTTGACTATGAGAGCTTTTTAAGGCGTAATTGTTTTAGTTTAGGTTTTTACCTTCTTCATTAGTGGTCTACGGGATTTATAAGTAGATATAAAGAGTCGAATAGATGAGCGGAATAGGATAGTTATACGAAAGACAAAGAACAAAATACTTGCAACCGTACGTATGATAGAAAAACTTCACGATTTATTGAGTGGACATTTTACTTTTGTGATATTCGTCACGTAGATTTCAATATAATAAATTATTACTATTTATTTTTTTCTCACCTAATAATTACACTAAAGTAAATCAATTAGTTTAAGCCTATTATTTTAATTGTTCTATAACGCATGACATATAGGGCAGATGATATCAAATCTTAGGTAAATTTATTGTTATTTTATTAGTAATTCTCACGAGCTCCCGTTCTTCTGAAGGGTGAAGAGTAAAAGTAAAAAAAACTTTTTATACCACTACAGTACAAATTAATAAGCCTATAGGCGATATATAATAAAGATGTGGATAAATCTATATTATATATATTATTATTATATATAATTAATAATTAATATTAATATTATATAATATATTATATAAATATATATATGATGTTAATATATTAATATATATATATATTTAATATATATATATATATATTATTATTATATATATATATATATAAGTATATTAAAGAATAAATATCAAGAACGATATCGAAAATAGACTGATGATATTATGATTTCATGCTAAAAGTTAGAGCAGAGCAGAGCATATAGAAAAGTAGAATAGAGTATAGTATATATAAAGTAGTTATGATAAGAATACGATAGTGATACTATGGAAGAAAATTAGATATGATACGCAGAGATAGATCAGAATAGGGAAACGAAAATTATTAATAAGTAATGAATTGGAGGGTAAAATCATCCAGTATTTCTTAAGCACTAGTAGTAGTTATCAACAATATATATGATCATATATATATACTAAGTATACTCTCACCAATTATCGAAGGGTCTCTAGGGTGACCTGTTGAATGGATATTTTAGACAATACGGTTATATATGTATATAGTGAATATTAGTCATATTATATATGTTATACATTATAGTGTCAATGATCGCTGAAAGAATAAGTTTCTAACTCTTTTATTTTTTTTAACATGTAAAGTAATATTTAAAATTTATGAGTTATTATAATAGTGAGAGAGAAGAGAAAGCACATCAGAAAAGTCTCTAAAAAATCTGACTTTGTTGAATGTGAACACATAATTAGTATGAAATCGAACTAAAATTACCAATTCAGAAAAAAAGTCATATTGTGTCGAGTGTATTGACAGAGAGATGTGCCAATAAGCCAATTGTTGAAGCAACACCAAATCTCACGTATCGTTATTATAATGTTATTATAATCAGATAATTAGCATCACACGAGTTCTGAAAAGGAAAGATTGTGTATATTCCTAATGCGCGAGTATATAATTTGGACTCAAGCTCTCACAATCATTAAGAATGTAATCACGAGTGTACCTTATGATGCGCAGAGCACACTGATAGTACAGCGAGATGTGTACTAACTATCTTCGAAACAGTATTGCAATCTATTTACCAATATTTTCATTTTATCTGGAAAAATAAACGAAAAATAAAAAAAACAACATCACACACAATTTTTCATGGCTTTATTTCACACAGTAATTAAAAATGCAATTACTATAGCTGTATAACTAACAACTATAAGACTGATGTTTGGGTTTCGTTATGTATATTGTGCTAATTTATACCTAGTTAAATAATGCTACTTAGAAACATAAAGGAAAGAATTGCTCATTAGAATATATTACGGCAACAGCGATCTGCATCGTTGTTTTGCGCGCCTAAGTATACTAATTTGAGAGGGAAATTCAAGTAGTAAACTTATGTATCTATTCCGAATAAGCTTCGTATTTACTTATCATTAAATACAATAAGTTATACACACAAAAATTTTATAATCTTAAATTTTGAAATAGCAAAAGAAAAATTAGTTTCGCAGAAAAATATTTTATTTATAAACAATGAAAAATTAAGAAATAAAAATTGTAATAAGTTGAATATTAAGAATATAATTAAATAATAAATAAGTAAATTATAAAATAATTTTAACTCAATTCAAATATAAAATACGACAAAAAAGAAATAATTTAATGGAATAATTCGATCCTTTTTCTCTTCTTGGAAAAACGTAAATTTACATTTATAAACCATATCAAAAAAAAATCATTTGTTAGGTTTCACAAGCACCCATGACAAATTCAACTGTCTGACCCGGTCTATCATCGCGGAGACTTGTTTTTTTGTTTTATCGACTAACTAGGATTCAATTCCGATATAAATGGAATACGAGAACAGCGTGTTATTTACTGAGTTAAAGAACATTCAAAGAATTCATTTCATTAAAGATAAAATTAAAACCCTAAACAAACAATAATCAAAAATACAGTAAAAAATTGGCTCAAGTGATGGTCCGGTGCTTTAGGCCTATAATGAACAAAAGATAAACAACATATATAGTGTAGCAACAAATGAAATAAACAAAATATCTCTCAGAGTCTAAATACTAAAATAATTTTTTTTTTTTTTGTTCGAAAACGTAAATTATCAAAAAAATTTGACTTCGGCTACATACTTCACGCATAATTGGCGGCAAGCCCCCTAATATAATATATATATAATATATATAGGGAAGATATTATAGATATATATATATAATAATATATACAATATTTAACATATATATAAAGGAGAACGTAGGCTTTCGAGTTTCTTTATATCATACACAGACCTAATATATATATATATATATATCTATAGTCTGGAAGCAAAAAAGGATAGCTCCAAGTTTGGTGAAATTAAGTTTTCAGGCCAGTCAAAACATGATTTCTGCTAAAACGAATAATTCATGTTTCTTCTTACAATATTCACCAATATTCGTCACTTTTATCAGCCATAAAAGAGAAAATAAGTGAAAGAAGTTTTTACTAACCAATCTTTTCAGCGCAATTTTATGATATTGTTGTTTCTAATATATAAAAAACAAAGTAAAAACGTAAAACAAAAAACAAAACTTACAAATTGAAATCGAAGTCCTTTATTTTTTTCCCCCCTTTTGCCGTTTCAGGTACTTTAAAATATTGGCTAAAGAATTACAAAATTACAAAGATTTTTAGAAAGCTTCTATTGCGTAAAATATATGTCGAAATAAATAAAGATATATATCGGGTATATATATATTATTAATATAGAGATATAATATATATATATTATATATATAATATATATTTAAATATATATATAATACAAAAATATAAAACAAAACATATATAATATACAGATAAACTATTATAACATATATATTACACAATATATATATATATATATAATAGGTATTTTTATATATATTATATATATAATATATATATTATATAATATATATAATAATATAATATAATATATATAATAATATATTATATAGTATATAATTATATATAATAAATATATATATACTATATATATTTATATTATAATAATATAATACTATATATATATTATTATATTATATAATATATATATATATATATAATTTATAATATAGCTAATAAAAAAAAATAAAATATTTATGACACAATTATTTATATATATATATATTAATATATAATATATAGTACTAATTGTCATTTAGGTTGAGTGATATATATATTAATAGTATATTTAATAATAATATAATAAATTATATAAAATAATATATATATATAAATATATAACATATATATTTATATACTATATATAAAATTAATATTAAAATTTAATAAAATTAATATAATAATATATATAATATATATAATAATAATATATATATATATATATATATATAATAATATATCATATATATATATAATATATATGAAAAAAGGAGGGAAATTTAAAATAGCAATAGTGATTAAAATAATAATAGAATAATAAACTTATCAAAGTCTATCTGACACGAAATAATGTTTAAAACAAAAAATAACACATAAATTAATTAAACAAAATTAATTGAAAAAAACACCACATTCACGGCACACCGCATTCACAATACCCCACAAGATATCTTAGTACTCTAACATTTTAAGAGGAATGGAAGATTATATATAAATTTATTACGTTATATATATATAATAATATATAATATATATATAATAGTATATAATATATATATATTATATATATATAATATATATATATATATATAATAATATATAATGATATATATAGATATATATAAATATAATAAAATATATATAATATCATATATTTAATATTATATATAATATAATAAATATAATATTATTATAATATATATAATATATATACAGTATTCATATTATTATAAATATATATATATATATACTATATAATATATATAAAATATATAATATATATATATATAAAATATATATTATATAGGCCAATATATATAGGCTATATATATATAGGCTATATATATATATATAGGCATATATATATATATACTATATATAAATATTATATTATAATAAATATATATATTATATATTATATATATATAATATATATATATATTATAATTTATATATATACTGTATATATATAAATTATATAAAATAATAATATAATTATAATATATACTATAAGTATATAAATATATATATATAATAATAATATAATATATTATAAATAATATATATATTAAATATTATATATATATATATATATATAAATATATAATATATATATATATATATATATAAATATATAATATATATATATATATATATATATATATATATATTATATATATATATATATATATAAAATATATTTATATATATATATATATAATATATATAAGATATATATAATATATATAAATATATAATTATATATATAAATATAATAATATTATATAATATATATATATATAATTTATATATATATAATCAGCTGGTGCGGTAAGTCAAAAAAAAATCAGCTACTCTCTGACTCTCCACCCGACTCCCACTCGGCTCCGAGCTGCCGGCTCTGGCTCCGGCTCCGGCCCGCTTCCCGGCCTCCGGCTTCCCGGCTCCGGCTCCGTCCTCCTAACCGATCTTTTATTTAAATAGTAAATGTTTTTTTTTTTTTGTTTGCTTCTTTTTGCGGTGCCCCACAAAAAAAAATTAAATAAAAAATAAAAACCTTCCTCGACTACAATTTAAAAAAAATCGGATGTGGATCCACCCAAACCCCTGCTCCCGGACTCGGGCAGCTCCCCATCCCTGTTATATGATACTTAAAAATACATATACTTTTCTCGTTTTAATACTTGAAATGTTTTTCTTTAAATAACTACAGCTTTCAGAATATTTAAAAGATTCTTTTTTAAAATATTGTAAAAAATAAACTTAAAATATAAAATGAATAATAAATTAAAAATTAAAAATAAGAATAAAAAAAAAAATTAACCAAAATTTCGGCTTGCCTCCTCATAATTTATAAAAAACGAATTCTTTAATATGAATGATCCTAATCAAACATGAGCAGATCATCCAAGCAAGTCACTTAAATATAGCTCCTTAAAACGCGACCGGCTTCTCACAGCAGTCATACGCCATTAAATTGGTCAAGAGCGGCTCGATATAGGTAAGAAAGCAGAGGATATGTTCAACTTGGTGTTTTGCGTTGGGGGTCAAAAGCGCTGAGGTTTTAAGAGGCTCGTATCCAAATGGCAGATTTCCTATATCCGCGGCGAGGTACAGAAGCGCTCGAGTTTTAAAAAAAAAGAGCTTGTATCCAAAGGGTGAACTTGGGCGCGCTGCGCGGCGTCAGAAGCTCCGAGTTTAAGAGCCGTATCTCAACAGGTGGAAGTTGCTCGGCGTCAGAAAGCTCATGAGTTTAACAAAGCTTGGTATCAAATGGTGGATGCGCCGGCGTCAGTCAGAAAGCGCCTCGAGTTTAAGAGCCCCTATCCAAATGGTGGATTGGGCAGCGTCAGAATCACTGAGTTTTAAGCGTCTATAGAATAATCCAAAATGGGGAAGTCTAAATTGCCTAT
>JABUQX010131469.1:0-7500 GCA_015478945.1 Trachelipus rathkii
AAAATGAACAGTTCAGTCAGTTACCATTTACTTACCAAACGTGTTTATTTTCATTGCTTTTTTTTTCTTTTTTTGATATTTTAAAAACTAAGAATTAAGAATATTAATCTAAATATGAGAGAAAATCTTTTTGTAACAAATTTAAAATGGTAATAATTAAAATGCGGAGGGAGTTCATGTGATCTCAGGCATTGAAAGTTAATTTATAATGAGTTGCAAAGTATATTAGTTACAGATTTATGTAAACGTATGAGGGAGATGGTTGGGGTTTAATAAGATTTATGGTCATAAATGACTTAGACCAGGGCTTAATCTATTATAATGAACCTTTATTTTGTCCTCTATAGAGTAGTTTAATAAACAACATTTCCAATTAGGTATAAGCATGCTTTAAAATAATCTCAGCAATACTTTGGATATGATTGAAAATTTACATATAGTGTAATCATGTAAGATATCATGTTGATTAGAAATGAAATTGAAAATGGTATAAGTAGAATTTGAGCATAGTATAATAGAAGCCAATCTGTCTGACATATTTGCAGAGTTTGTGTTTATAAAAGGTTTTAAAGGTTTGCTATCATTTAGTTGTATACTTTATTAAAAGAGGATTTGTGTTAAATATAAAAGTATAATATTTGTATTTACAATTTTATATCTGGGCATTTCAATTATGAACAATTAATCCAACTAGCAACACGCACTTTGCTTTTGTCAATTATATTAGAACGTGTTTGTTATTGGCTTAATAACTCTTGTATTACATTGTGGACGCTGAAGTGCATTATTTCTACTTAAGCTTATAAATAAAATATGTTAGATGGTGTCTGTTTGTTGGTTACTGTCCTGCTGCTTATAAATGGATATATATTTATTATTAATTTCCGCCTATTTCAATCTATCGTCCACTACAATACCCTGATAACATGGGCGTCTCGGGAGGGAGGGGGGCAGCTGCCCCCCCTTAGAAGTGTTTACTCTTATAGAGTTTACCTGCGAATTTTTTGAGCCGTTGTTAAGTACGTTTACGATATATATATAATAATATTATATTATAAATAATATATATACTATATATATAATAATATATATATATATATATATATATATATATATTATATATATATATTATATATAATATAGTATATACTATATATATATATAATATATATATTATATATATATATATATATATATATAATATATATATAATATATATATATATATTATATATATATATATATATATATATACGATATATAGCGAAGGCTAGCCGACAAGGAACACCCAACCACGAGTATATGGCGAAGGCTAGTTGCAATCGTCATTTTCTCACATTTCTCTTGCCGATACGAGGTCTTCTCACTCATTTTATATGCTCTTTTAATTTGTAGATAAGAAACTGTGTTGTTATTCTATCTATGTTTTTTTTTTTAATGTTGATATGTATATATAAATTCTAGATTTTGTGTTTAGTCAGATTCTCAATTCTTTATTAAGTGTTTAAGGTTCAAAGTAGCATTGGAATTATCACTCCGTGACGCCACTCTATAATTCAACACCGCCTCAATTGTAAAGTTATAGTTCAATTTCATTAGATCATGGATATTAGGAGATTCCTTGTTACGTACGTTTTACTTTAAATATTAATAAAATTTTGTGTATTTTCTTCTTAAAAGTAGGAATTTTGTAACACATGATCTTACTTGTATGAGGTTACTGCAGAGTCTGGGCGCGCCATAAATTTTTTTTGAGTGCGCCTGCGCCTATGCGCCTATGCCGCCGGAACTAGTGCGCCTAGCGCCTGCGCCTATATTTTTGTCACATCAATGCGCCTAGCACCTAATGCGCCTTTGCGCCTACGACTTTTCGCCGGCTGGTGGATGTTCGCTAAATTATTTGCAAAGTAAACTTTAGTGCGATAATAAGAGCATGCTTTTATAAGAGAAAACCCCCTATTAATTTTTGTAATTAAAACACGTTAAACAATAATCTCACGTTCCTTTTCCGTCCTCCATGTCTTGTGATCCATGTTGTCCCCCAGGAGAGTCAGCTCGAGCGCTTGCAAAGTTTGAAAAATCTTCAGACCGATATGCCATTTATTGTATTAAGAAACTACTGGAACCAGATATATATATATATAACTTATATATATACTATATATAATAGTATATATATATATATATATATATATATTAGTATATATATATATATGATATATTATATATATATATATATATTATAAATTATAATATTTAATATATATATATAATAATATATATATATATATTTATTTATATATATATTTTTTTACACTGGTTTTTAGAATGATGCAAGTTTGCCACGCTTCTAAGTTTCGTAACTTTTTTAAGGGGTAAAAAAAAGTCTTTGTTCCTGTTCAAAGTCGCGGCTAAAGTCGCGGAAAATTGGCTGTGCGCCTTGTTAGTCGCCTTTTTTAATAATTGTTCCATAAAGCGCCTTTGCGCCTACGAATTGATAGCTCGCATAGGCGCATAGGGCGCAAACTTGGTGGCGCCAACGTCCAGCTCTGGAGGTTTCAGCACATTTTAAAAAAACTATTCTTTATTACAACACAGAAAGTAGTGATTCACATAGTTTGGCTAACTTTTAATTTTGTATGTTAACATCTGCAAAGTGTTTCAAAATTATTAGCCTCATGACCATATGTGGCAGAGATCATATATTAGTATATAATATATATATATATATAATATATATATTATATATATATATATATATATATATATATATATATATATATATATATATATTATATTAGTATATATATATATATATATATATATATACTGTTTGCAGTAAATTTGAAAAGGAAAAACCGGATAAAATATCTATAATATAATTATATATATTATATATATTATATTATATATATATAATTTATATATAATATATATATATATATATATATATATATATATATTATATATATAATATATATTATATATATATATATATATAATATATATATATATATTTATTTATTTATTTATATATATATATATATATAATATATATATATATATATATTATATTATAGATAATTAATATATATATATATATAATTATTATATATTATATTATATAGTTTGCAGTAAATTTGAAAAGGAAGAACTCGGATAAAATTGGAAATGGTAGCGGTGAATACGAAGAAGACACCTGTAAGTCAACTAAGACTATACAAGAGGTAATCCCTCCTACTTCGCATATTTCGTACGATGAAGAACCCACACCCAGGCCCAGCACCTCAACAAGTCAAGATATGGGTCCAGATGTCGGAGCTAGCGTTTCAGTAGATGACAGTCACGAAAATGACATTGGTAGATACGTTGGACATTCATCTATGACTTCGAATGAGAAAAAGAAACAGTTACTGAAAGAGTGTTAGATTCCACCTAAGACCTATAATTTTTTGGAAGATGCTACCCACTTAAAGAGAAAATTCAATTATGAATGGTTGGAGACATTCTCCAGGTGGCTACATACCATCGCCTAAAGGAGGCATTTTTGCAAGTTTTGATTTTATTCCACAAATAAAAGTTCGGTCAGAGGGGGTCCTAGGCTCTTTAACAATAAGACCTTTCACTAAATATAAAGATGTTCATGCGGTTTGTAAGGGACATAAAAACACAGAGTGGTATAAAATTGCTGTTGAAGCTGCAAGATTGTTCCTACAGGACTTGCCGATAGACATTCAAATTAACCAGCATTCTAAGAAAATCATAGAAGAAAAAATATATATCCTCAATAATTTCGATGGGTGTGACATTTTCTGGCGCGCGATTTACCGCTTTGGGGTAAGCATCATGATGAGGGAGTGTTGCAAATTTTGTGCCGCTTACGAATAGATACCGGAGATCAGTCATTGAAAAACCCATATTGAAAAGGGAAGAAAATGCCACATACCAATCAATTTCAATTCAGAATTAAAATTCAGTTCTCTTTGGTACCACTAAAGAAAGGCATCTTAAGAAGGTAAAGGAAACGTTCACGTATAAGCTTACTAGCAGATTGAATCCGCTGATATTTGCTGGAACAATTTCCATGGACTATTTCGACAAGAGTCCGATGAAGTCAAGAGGAATTTAGTGGCTTGCATTGACGATTTTATCACGACCGAAGAACTGGATCCCGGGAAATGCGTGGGCTTGGGTTTCGATGGCTGTTTCGCTGTCTTGACAAAGAGGTTTCCAAGCCACATATTGAGGAAAAAGTATTAAAAAAACAATGTTCTTTCATTGCTCTTCACACAAACAAAATTTGGTAGTAGAATGATTTGAACAACAATACCAGAAATCCGGCATACTGTGGGAACTGATAAAGACGTTATTACGTGGTTTTCGCGAGACGCGTCTTGAGAAGGAAGAATTAATGCCAAAATCCAAAGCCATATACCAGACCAGATGGTCTGAACAACACAAGTGCATCAGAGTGTTTAAGGAGCAATTTGTAACGAATGATGCAAGCATTAGAAATCCTTTCCATTTGAAGGGAAATATCGCCACAAGAAAAAGCGCTTTTTCAGTTGCATTTAGCGGCATGTAATTGTCATTCTATCGATGGCTATGTATTAATCCGAATACTCTGCGATGTTAGAAGCCAGTTTAATGCTCTCCATCTAAACCTTGGATATCGTCAAAACCTCGCAGCACATTCAACATATTGTGTGAAATGGTTAGGAGCCATCGGAAAGGTGATAAAAAATCATCGATGAAAAGTGTATAAAAGAAGTTCAAGAAATCCTCCGAGCAACTGGGACTTACTGAATATACCACGGATTTTTTTGGTAGGCAGCAGCAAAGCAGGAACCATCCAGCGCGACCAGTTCTGAGAAGATTCCTTAATAACTCCTTATCATAGATTTTATAAACTTCTTCTTTGGAATAACGGTTTTTTTTTACTGAAAATACACCTGCTTATGCACTTGACATATCTACATCCTTATCCACATGCGACTCATAACATCATGAGTTAAAGGAAAAGTCAACATTCATTTTATAGTTCTTTACCACTTTAGAAGCATAGAAGAAAGAACTAGAACTTGGTACAAAATTTGAAGGACAAGAAACTGAGTACTGTGAAGAACTAAAATATCTTGTTGTCTCCCAAGTCTTAAGGAGACTGAACCGTTCTTTCCGTAGACGAAAAAGGCTTTGATGAAACTACTCGCCCAACCATGCACCACCAGTACATAGAACACTCTTTCAGTACTCGTGCTGAAGGATCAAACTTGCTGCGAAGTACTAGGAAGACGACAGGTTTTAAACGACTGCAATGCGATGAGTGTACACAGAAATTTGTGTTTGACAATTATGATTATTTTATTCAACAGTAGTTGATAAATGGCGCTGAACCAGGACAAATTACTTTTTAATTAATACAATTTTTCAACTGCCTCTATATTGTGAATTTCCATCATTGCATATTGTATTTATATTCTAGTTGTTTTAAAAATATTTTTATTAATATTAATCATTAATTATCCATACAAATTTTTCTATATTTTCTTTCTTATTATTATATAATATATAATATATATATATTATATATATTAATATATATATATTAATATATATATAATATATATATATATATATATTATATATAATATCATATATATATATTATATTATATATATATATATATATATATATAATATATATATATCTATATTATATATATATATTGACATATCTACATCCTTCCACATGCTAGCTCATAACCAAATCGATTGAGTTAAAGAAAAAGACAACTTCATTTTATAGTTTTTACCACTTAGAAGGCATAGAAGTAGAGCTAGAACTTTGGTACCAAATTTGGAAGGACAAGAAACTGAGTAGTGAAGGAACTAAAAGATTCTTGTTGTCTCCCAAGTCGTAAAGGAGACTCCCTTTCTTTCCGTCGACGAAAAAGACTTTGATGATTTACTACTCGCCCAACCATGCACCACCAGTACAGTATAGAACACTCTTCAGACTCTGCTAAGGATCAAGACTTAGCTGCGAAGTACTATGAATACGACAGCGTTAAACGGACTGGCATGCGGATGAATGTACCCAGAAAATGGTGTTTGACAATTATGATATTTTATTTCAAAACAGTAGTTGATAAATTGCGCTGAACCCAAGAAATTACTTTTTTAAAAGATTATCAATTTTTGCAACTGCTCTATATTGTGAATTTTCCATCATTGATATTGTATTTGATGATTCTTGGTTTAAAATAATTTTATTAATATTAATCATTTAATTATACATACAAATGTTTCTAGGTTTTATGTCTTCTTCTTAGTATATATATATTTATATATATATATATATTATATATATATATTATATATGTATATATATATAAATATATATATAATATATATTATTATTATATTATATATATATATAATATATATATATATATTATTATATATATAGTATATATATATATAATATATATATTATATATATATAGATATATAATATATAAGCTTTAAAAAATTTTAAGCTGCCCCCCCCTAGGTTGGAAGCTGGCGGCCGCTTACCATAGCCTGATACGATTCCGAGCTGAATGAAAATTAGCAAGTCGAGTTTTTCATCTCGTAATCATATAATTGCTGCTATCTCCAATACGCGTAATTACTTTCATGAATGGAAGCAATATAATTTCAAACAATATAATAATTGAATCATGAATTTAACAAGGAAAAGTTTAGTTCAAAAAGGGATGAATTTGCTCTTTATTTCAACGATTATGGCCCCCCAAATTCAAGGCGGACTCCTAAACATTCCCAAGTCAAAACGGGATTTATCTCGAAGAAATACGTTTAGTGCAGGGTGAAGATGTTGGAGAGTATTATAATTAAGAACTGCAAAATTGTGATAAGTTACCAATATGAGGAAATACGATGTATTTATATCCAGTAGGAGGGAGTAGTGTCGAAACACAAGTCGAGTTTATTTAAGAAAATTTTTAGGGCGATCCGGAATTTGTGTAAGCTTTCTAATTAATTGTTCTAGATTGTTAAGAATACTGAATTATTTGGTATCCTCATCACTTGTATCAGTATGAGAGGATTCTAACTACTTAGTGTGGTGTGCGTTAAAATCCCTTAAATAGAAAACTTAAGCATCTGAACGAGAAGATGTAACAGTCTCTTGTGTAGTAAAAAATTAAAAAAAGAAAAAACAATTATGTTTCATTAGGGAAACAATCAGAAACACAGATAGTGGTAGTAATTTGAAGACAGATTTTAAGCCATATAATATCGAGATTGTGGATATTCAAGGGTTTCTAGTGTACTATAGGCTTGCTAATGCTTACATGAACGCAGACTCGCCTTTTTAGACGGAAATTGTACAATATTGAAGTTAGAGATAATAAGGTTTATTGCAGAAGGAATCCCTAGATATATGTCTCATAAGTAGAATGTTCAACAGATTCAACATTTGCAAGTAAGTCACAGATATT
>JABUQX010131469.1:17500-32048 GCA_015478945.1 Trachelipus rathkii
TAGTTGTGAAGATGGGCAAGTACTTTGTAAGGAAATCATTTTCTCAATGACCATCTTAATCAACTTCAAATTTTCTTCATCTGTTATTACCCTTAACCCTTTGCTCGTCGTCGCACCGGATTCTATTGCAGAATTTATAATAGCAACAATAGCTGGTCCTAACATTCCAAGTTTTGAACTTAATTCTTTCAATAGTTTTAAAGTATTTTCGATAGAAAATGTGTCCCGAGATGCTGATGCCCCCATTTGAGGTGAACTTCCTCTAGTCTTTTCAAGACTTCTGGGTTTAGCTATATTCATAAATTCTTCTTCCATTTCCTTAGTCTTACTATCAATTTCAGCTTCTTTCAGCTCGTTCACTTTCTGTACCCAAAACATAATCCATACACCTTCCTTGTGATCTTCTTTGGTATTCATTCCATACTGTTTATAATACTCTGACAAAAACTCTTCGTAATAGATTTCGTAATTTGGATGTAGTTCTGGGAATGCCTTGTATGCCTTAAATTCCTCCTCAACTGAATCGCGTAATGAAGCTTTTGTTGCCACAAATTTTCGGTACATCTCCTCACCTAGAGTGTTCACGCTGAAAAATTAAGAAAAACTTATAAAATGAACTTTAAACAAAGACCTGAAACATAATTAACTTAAAAGATATGAGTAAGAATAACCTCCAAATAAAAGAGTGGCCTGAAGAAGAAAAATAAAACCTTTACAAATAAAAGTTTATTTTCCGGTTAAATTAGACATGCATATCAAATGCTTTTGATATTTAAATCTTACTTACATTTACAAATTCAAGCTTGTAACTAAACAACTTTATATGAAACAACTGATATGAAATTTAGATATGTAATTTATTTCAAAGGGGAATTACCGAAGAAATCTTGAATGTCACAATTTACATTTTTATATTATCGCAACTAATAGGTTCAAATGAAGGGAACATAAAAAAAGTGAGAAAGTTTAGCACATCTGCAAGATGCGCCATGTGAAGTCTGTTAGAAACGAATACCGAAATTTAAATCAATGCTGAAGTAGTTTACAGCTATATTGCTAATATACACCCCCCCAAAAAAAAAATACATATTATTGAAAAGGAAATAACTTGAAATAAATAAATAAAATAAATCTACGAGCGGAAAAAGAAAAGCTAAAAACAGAATCTAACAGCAGTGAGGTAGAACATAACAGACAAGAAATAAAATACATTCCCCCCGCTCATAATATACAAAAAAAAAAAAAAAATGTTTCTTCAAAATGGATGAGAGTTAGAACGCACAGACAACTTTACATTTCTTCGATTTGAAAAACACTTTTAACGATACTGAAGTAAGGTTTGGAGATACTCAAGAAATTTTAAAAGCTCCATAATTTGGGTCTAAAATTGACACTACTAAAATAAGATAATATGACACTTGAATTTATAGTTCAAGATAGTTAAAATCAACGTTTCAAAAAAATGGATTCTCAGCAGTAGTACTAAAGTAAGACTAAAAATTTAAGTTAAAAATGTGATCGAATCTGTATGTCGTAAAAATTCATTTATGAGATTTAACAAACTATACAGGTAAAAAGTTAAAATCTCTCTCTCTCTTCAATATCTTGAAAAAGATTGCAGAAATGTTTTTCTCTAAATTTTTGGTAATCTAAGAAATTTCCCTGGTTTCAATCACCTGGAAGAGTCTCAAATTAAGGACAAATGAGAAAATGAAATTTGAAGAGAAAAAAGTATTCATGAATAGTTGCAAGGTTTCAGCTTCAAAAATTTTTTTATAGGCAATATTTACATTATAGCATATATATCGAACAATCATTTACATTTCCATACAACATCGTAAGACTAAATCACATTATGTTGCATGATTCTTAATTTCGTTCTTTGAACAACCTATTTGTGGCCTTGAGCTGAGAGTCCCTAAGAGATGGATTCAGAGGTATAAGGGCACGTGATTTTTGTTTCCCTCATGCAAGTCGGATAGGTTGTGGTTGTTTGTGCAGCATGTATATAATTCGCTAAGGTGAATTTGAACTCTTTGTCAGATGGTTTTCCTATGATTATAGAGCGGAGCGAGGAAACTGGGTCAGCCTGACTTAGGGATGCATGAGTTAGTGTGTATGCTGTGCATGAGGGTAGGTTGTAATTGTGTAACTGAAGTCATATAGAGGCAAGAGTGCCTAATGGTTTCCTCGATTGATGAGTTTGGCTACGTGTGATTTTGTGTTGTGGAAATTAGCGGTGTAATGTGTGGAAGGTAAGGCTCGGAATTTGGATCTAGAGGTATTAGGACAGCTGTTTAGTTTAGGTCTTTTTAGTTTTTTTTTTTTTTTAGTTGTCACCACCATATCACGGCGAGCCGCTATTCAAAAGGAGGGTGCTAGTTCAGCACCACTATGAGATATACCCCACTAGCGTAAATTACGCAGATGAAGACAGACGCAGGCTTGTAAAGTGAGGGAGAATTAAATTCAGCAGGAAGAGCGAAAGAAGATTGGAGGAAAATTCCACAGAACAGAAGTGGCAGGAAGGGAAGACACCACAGGCTGAACTCAGCCTGGAGTTAGACCAATACAGACAACAAAACTCGTGCGCAGACAGAACACCCGTGTGTGCGTTACGCAGGGCGTACGCTAAGGTGGGGTATCGCGACGTGTAAGTTCCCTCGAGCACTTGTAATAGTAGATAAAGGCACCAACGATCGCGCACGCAAAGCGATAGAGGGTCAAGGCTGAGCTGGAAGGTACAGAACAGTTATACACCTTTACGGCCTTTGAACTCGACCCCTAGTCAAAAGCACGGGTAGAAACCAGAGCCTCGCCCCCCCCCATCGCAGGATATGAGAGTCAGTACTCCATAACAAGCGGCGGATGAAGACGCCTTGTATAGCTGGAGTAACTGAGAAGGGAAAAAAAGAAGTCTCGCATGGCGAAATCGAAATAAATTATTTTCTTTGAGTGCCGCGGCTCCTAAAACCACGGGAGCGGGCATCATTTCCCTTGTTTTATGTTAAGCCCGAAGGATGTTATAATATTGTCAACGAGGAGGAGACGAGAGAACCGTTCGAAAGAGAGATAGAGAAGTTAGAAGGTGTTTTAGAGAGTGAGATTTGTAGAAGTTTGAGGTTTTTAACAAGAATTGATTTCAGCAAGGTTAAGACGCGACCTCCCACCCGGAAAATCCTATCCATTCGCTATTATCAGATGAAAAGAAGATTGGTGTCTATCTATAGTAATAGAATAATTGAGGATTTTTCTGGTGATGCTGTTATTTTATTTGGGTTGAGCCACATTTAGAGTTATAAGATGTAGATTTGTGCAAATCTGGTAGATGTGAGTGTGGTTGTGCTTTGTGTCATGATGATTATGTCGTCAGCGTATGTTATGAGTTTTGTGGTTAGGGATAGTCTGGTTGGCTGCAAATAGATTGAAGAGGAGAGGATACAAAATGGATCAGTGCGGGACACTTTCTAAATACATGGGCTATGCAGTTTGATAGAAAATTTGAGATCTAATTTATGTCAAGTTGGGTATTTGGGTGTCTAGGATTTTCTGTAGGAGATATACCTGAGGAATGAGGATTGTGTTGAATCCTTTGTTTATGCCTATAGCTAAGATTGGTTCTGTGAGGTGACGTGGTTTTAGATAGAGGATAGAGCAGAAGTGGTTATATATATATATATTTTCTTTTCTTCATCTTCCTTTTTATTTCCCAAGATTGGGAGTAAAGTGCATAGCATGCATCGGAAAAGAAAAGCAGTATTAGAATATGACAAAAGTCGAAAAGAAAGACCCTGAAAATTTCCCCTCGCCTCTGTAGCAGCAGTTAATTAGCGAGAACTCGTCGCAGTCAACAAATCACACCTAGAGCTTCATGGACCCCTCTCCGGCGATGGACCTACTCCTGGTTAGATCGTCAAGTGGTGACAGGGTGGGTGGAGCCACAACCATAAACCCCTCACAGAAAACCTCCGCCATTCACTTCTGTTATTACACCTTTCTCTCGCTTCATACCGAAACTCACCATTTCTCTCCTTCAAAACATTCGTTTACTCATGCAACTCAATTCCTCAACTTAGTTTTACGGTCTCCCAGCCGGTCGGTTCCCAACACCTCGCCACCAACTACACCGCTTAATTCACTGACTATCATCGATCATGAGCCTTTCACATGACAAACCATACGTCTATCACTACTTTTCCAGTTTTATTCTCTCAATTTACCTCCTGTCTTCCACCAACAACACACTCTCTAGAATACGTCATATCCTCAATTTTATCAATTCTTCTGCGAAACACCTACGGGCACAACCCCTAAGATGTGGAGTATGTGACACGAGGGCATCCTGAACCACTGAACTCATAGTTCTATACTCCTCTTTATTCCAGACCATAGTCTCACTACTCATATCATAACACAGGTAACAACATACCCTCATGTAAGACCCTAGCACAACACTAAAAACTTAAGTCCCTTTACATTCACACCACCGATTTAAATTGCACCAGCACCTTCCGTACGCCAGTTCACAACTTCCTACTACACTCTGCATCAATTCTTCTCTTTTCATCCAACATATATCCTAGTATTTAAACTCAGACACTTCGTCCAGCTGCTCACCATCATAACATAACTTCACACTGAGGAGAGTCCTCACTCACAACACATAACCTTACTTCTTTTCCACGTTTACTTATTCGAAGTCCTCATCCTTTTACCCATGCACACCCTGCCAATCTCTCTACCAATCATCATTCTGCGCTGCAACTCTCGCTCAGATTCGCCACAAAAGAACCAAATGCACATTCCGCATCATAAAAGGGAGTAGGTCGCACCCCACGGTACGATCTACTCCATCATTCTACCATCACCTCCTGCCAACCACCATCGCGATTCCTTATCATAACCCTATCCATATACAAAAATTTGAATAACCAAGGAGACAGTAACAAACAACGCCTGTCTCATTTCCGAGTATTATAAGCCTAAACCATCACCCATTGACACCATTTATTCTTACAACAGCACCGCTCACTATCGCCATACATTTACTTTTGATTTCCAATCCAGGAAGCCTACCACCACACCAGTGTATCATTGACACCGCTGCGAGTAGAGCTCCCTATTAACGCCTACGTCAGATGCCTGCTTGCAGAATGGCCATAAAACCTAACTACAATTTATGTTCTATCGTCTCCTCATATTACTGCGTCAAAAATCATATTGTTTCAATGTAAAACGATTTGATCCACGACATCCTCTACACTCCGCTAAACGCATCGCTTGTTTCTTCACCATGCCAGTCCTTCAGTCTCCGCCGAAAAATAACCAGGCATGATACCTTCCTACAACACTCAGATAAACTCTATTCCCGGCTATAATTTCTACACGTCCCCTTCATCTCCCTTACACTTATAATAAGCGGTACTAAATTACCATGCTCTCTCTCCTCATCCTGTGGAACTATACCCTCTATAAACGCTTATTACACAACTTCCAAATCCAATCAATCACAATCTCGCCTCGTTCTTTGAATCATTTTCACCAGTTAGGTCATCTATACCTGCAGATTTACATGTCCTTAGCAACTTCCTCGCTCTAGCCGCATTGCACCTCCTATCTTGGCTAATAACCATCATCCCCAAACTACAGTATGTCCCTCTTGCACCAGTCAAACCCACCATACATATCTACTAATGCACCTCTTCATTACTGTTAATAATGATGCAGATTTTCGAGGTGTTTCTTTCCACACAGCCGCTCACATCGATTTCATCCTGCTGACAGAAAGCGACGCATACCCTTTCGATTATTCTAAGCAAGTCCCTTATTACTGATCTAACCTTTCGCGCTTCCTTCCAGAAGTACTTCCTATTCCCTTGTAAGTCCCACATTCATCCTCTTCGCAAACTGTTCATTCCCTCTTCTTAATCATTGGTGTGTTGCCTTTAGTATTGTTCTTTTATGCTAAAGTATGCTAGTTAATATCTTACAAAACAAACTGAGAAGCTTTTAGGCTCACGTTGCCAACACCACGCTTCATTGTTTACCGTTAATCCGCTGCATCACACTTCATTCCACGCATCTGGCACTGCATCCGATAATACCCATTCTAAACCACTCATACGATTTGAACATCCAACACATAAATATCAACATCTCTTATGTCACCAACACCGAAATCATTCTAGTACTTTTTCTCACTTCTGAATACAATCTCTACCGTACAGCCAACTCGCTAGTATACTTATGGACTCCTCTGTGTGTTATTCCTGACAATTTCTTAGCTCAGATAATACCTCTTTTTTATGAGTTAAATCAAACTCTTTCTTACGATTAAATATTTTCTCTGCTGACACCGCCAAAACCACCTGTTGATAGTCACCCTTTTTTGAGTCACTAATACACCATCTCCGGTCCGCCAACACTCTCAATCTGAAACTCCTACTGCATCGATACCCATCACAAACAATCATTCAGGATTATCACCGAAGTAAAATCGTACTCTCTTCAAAGTTTTCCCTCAGAATGGGACCATACGTCGACAACACACATACCGTTGACCTTTTCGCCAGACTATATTTAACCACTCATAGAATATCTCGACTCCGACAACACACAGAACAGTAGCTGCCATAGCATTTGTACCACAGGTCAACGTCAATTTCAAAATTGCAACTCTCCTTCTCCCCACTCTATCATTCCCTTTCACACACCAGCAGCACACACATATTACATCACCACCTACTCATTTTTCCGTTTCCTTTCATTGTTATTGTTTCATCACAGCAGCAAATCAAAATTTGCCCTTTCTAAATACGTCCATCACTTTCGACTGCTACCTCTAAAACATTTCTTCCCTGCTTTTACACCATACAGATGATTCATTCAATTTCGCCGAACGATAAAAGCGTCGTTATTACTGGCGAATCACGACCTTCTCCGCCAGGCACTGATTAGCATTCCTGGGCAAGAATAATTTGGTAGTAGGCCAAAGCCAACCCAACTACCACCGTCCTTCGTCCCTTCTACGACGACGCAGGACTTTGCTGAATGCCACCTTCCTTTCTCTAAGCCCCACACATTAGTGATATGAGTAGTAGGGATATCTGTAAGGTGTTATCGTAGAAGAGAGGTGGTACTCTTAAGGCTGATGTGTAATGAGTGATTGTAGTATGAGAGTGCGTGGTGCAGTAATAATGTTGCCTGAGAGGCATAGTGTGGGTAAGAATATGAACGCAAAGAGGGAGAGAGCGTGGCACGCATATAAATGAGAGTATTTCAAACTTGGAGTCATGTGGCTGTACCTCTCCTCATCTCTCTCTCTCTCTCTATATATATGTATATATATAATTATAATATATATATAGTGTATTATATATAATAGTATATAATTGTATATTATGTCATCACCTATAGGTATTATATATATACTATTATATATATAGACATAGTATATATAGTTATACTACAGCAAGGTAGTATTATGATGCACCGATACCTATGGCATCAGATATCGTAGATTTGTTGATGTATCGGATAGATCACTGCAATTTTGAAGCAGTGTATATAGTATCTGTATAGAGTAAAATTTTGCTGAAACCTTTTACCAATATGAATAATGAATATATTATAATATGTATATTATATGTAATCTATATAGTATATATATACTATGTAGATATTATATAAATAACATTATTAATATAATATATATATATAATATATATATATAATATATTATATATACATATATACCACCCGTATATATATATATATATATATATATACTATCTATATATATATTATATATATATAATTATAATATATATATCCGTATATATATATATAATATATATATACTATATACTATATATATATATTATATAATTACTATATATATATATATATATATATATATATATATAATATATATAATATAAATATATATATATAATGGTTGGGTTCAAGTACATTTGTCAAGTTCAGTCTCTAGAATTGATTCAACGTACAAGTAACATAGTAAATCAGTACAAGTACTTTTATAAAATTGCATACATATATATTTATATATCATATATATATATATATTATATTATATATATATATTATATATATACTATATATATATATATTATATATATTATTTCATCATCATCACCCACCTCTTTCCCTCAAAACTGGGGGTAAGGTGTGGTAAAAAGCACTGGAATACAGAATAGTAGTAGAGAGAATATGGAGGCAAGTCAAAGACGCCCAGCCTTACCGTTCCCTTTATACCTTTTAGTGAGAACTTGTCGCAGTCAGAAAATCCACCCTAGAGCTTTACGGGACCGCGACGGACCCTTAACTAGGCATAATCGTCAGTGGGTAGGGTTTCATTCGAGCCCCGGTGGTCACAAACCAATACCCTCACAAACCCGCCATTCACTCCTTATTATGCACCTTTCTTCTCGCCTCTGTCAAACTCACATTTCTCTCCTCCAGACATTCTTTACTGCTCAATCCAATCATTTCTTCCAGGCTCCCAGCGGCCGATTCCAGACTGCTTCACGCAATTACATCCGTTTAACCAACCGAACTATCATCCATCCTTTCCACATGACCAAATCATCTAAACGTACTCTCACTTATTCTCTCATTTACCCGTTTCTTAACACCACACAACTCTCTAATATGTTCATTCCTCATTTTATCAATTCTTCTCACACCTAACATGCCCTTAAGATTGTCAATAAGGAGGAGGTAATAGGTAGAGGGAAAAAGTTGAAGAATGGGTAATCTGCAAGGTATATGATGAAATTACTGGTGAAATGTCAACGAACGGAGGCGAGATGGTGATTGATTGGATTTGAAGTTGTGTAATAAAGCGTTAACGAGGGTATGTTCCAAGGGATGGAGGAGAGCGGTAATAGTTAACTTATATAAGGGTAAGGGAAAAAGGGGAACTGTAGAATTATAGGGGAATAAGTTTATTGAGTGTTTGTAGGGAAGGTATATGCTGGTAGTTTGTCGGAAAGTAGTGGCGTCGAGTGGACTGACAGGACTGATGGTGAAGAAGCAAGGTGCGTTTAGGAGTGGTAGGGATGTGTGGATCAAATCCTTTCTATTTAAAAGTAGCAAACATTGAGCAAAAATGTCTTAGAAGAAGAGCTTAAAATGGAATAGCTTTTATTGATTTGCAACAAGGCGTATGATAGAGTTTAAAAGGGAGTGTTATGGCAAGATGTCGTGTCAAAAAAGGTATTTTTCTTGTTGGATCAAATGACACATGGATCAAATGTATGTATGACGATTGAAAAGTTGTACGAATACAATGGTGTCAATGGCGATTGGTTTAGGATTCTAATGGTGGTGTGAGACAGGGATTTGTTATGTTGCTTGTAATATGGTTGGGGTTATGAGGAATTCCGAGGTAGGGATGGCAGGAACATGGTGTTAGAATGATGGAGAATGGAGGGTGCCTACCTATTATATGCGGATAGATTTTGGTTCTGTGTGGCGAATCTGAAAAGAGTTTAAGAGGATTGGTAGAGAGATTTGGCAGGGTGTGTAAACAGAGGGGTTTGAAAGTAAATGTAGCAAAGAGTAAGGTTATGGTTGTTGAGTGAGGACAGTCCTCAGTGTGAAGTTATGTTACATGATGGTAAGCAGCTGAACAAGTGTCTGAGTTTAAATATTTAGGTATTGTTTGGATGAGAAGGGAACGGATTGATGGCAGAGTGTAGTAGGAAAGTTGTGAATGGGCAGGAAAGGTTGCTGGTGCATTAAATCGTTGGTGAATGTAAAGGAACTAAGTTTTGAGCGCGCTAGGAGTCTTACATGAGGGTATGTTGTTACCGTGTTATGTACTAGTAGTGAGACTATGGTCTGGAATAGAAGTATAGATCTAAGTTCAATGTGTTCAGATGACAATCTAAGCATGCTGGTGTGAGAAGAATTGATAAAATGAGGAAGAAGATAGAGAGTTGTGTGGTGTCAAGAAGGGGTAAATGAGAGAATAAATGAAAAGTAAATGTTTGAGATGGTTTGGTCAATGTGGAAAGGATAATGATAGTTTCGGTTGGTTAAGCGGATGCTAAATGGTGGGCGAGTGGTTGGGAACCGACCGGCTGGGAGAACCGAAGAGAAAGTGGATTGAGGTCGGTGAACAAATGTCTGAAGGAGAGAAATGTGAGTTGGCAGAGGCGAAAATAAAGGTGCATAAATAGGAGTAAATGGACAGGGATTTGTAGGAGGGCATGGTTGTTGGCCCCCCTGGGCAAGGGATGAACCCTTACATTGAACGATGGTACGCATAGTGAGGTCGTCGCGGTCTTAATGGAAGCTCTAAGGGTGGATTTTCTGATTGTGTGACGAGTTCTAACTAATTAATGGTACCCGAGGGGGCGGTAAGGCTGGGCTTTCCTTTCCGACTTTTGTCATATTCTTCCTATTTGCCTTTTTTTTCCTTTTTTTTCTTTTGTTCCCCGGTGATTGATGACACGCACCTTACCCCCAGTCTTGGGCAAAGAGGAAGATAAAGAAAGAAGAAGTATATATATATATATATATACTATCTATATATATATATTTTATATATTATATATATATATATAATATATTATATATATATATATATGTTATATACTATATATATATATAAGTATATAATATATATATTTTGATAAAAGATTTTATTCATTAGTTGATTACAGATTTGTCATAATAACCTCACAAAATTGTTTTAAAATGCCATAATTCGTAAAAGATTTTTTATTATTAATAATGTTACAAAATCTATAATAGAGTGTAAAATATGCCACAAGAAAATAAAACTAGGTAGTTCACCAAAAAAAACATTTAATACAACGGCACTTCATAAATCTATGGAAAATCATCACCGAAGAGAATATCTGGAAGTCAAAAATTTGAATAGTAAATGGGAGAAACCTATATTTTCTAGAACACTGGACACCAAAATAGCGAAAATCGAAGTCGTGAAACAAGTGAGTCTTGAGGAAAATTTCTTCCCCAAAAAAATTTGCTATATCAATGACCCCAAATCACAGGCCAATTCTTCAGCAATAATAAATTTATTGCAATGAGTAACCAGCATTCACAATCACTGAAGAGCAGGACTCATAGAACTTGTTGCCCATCTTCAACCAAAATATCTTATTTCTAGTAGAAAATTTTTTTTTGTGAGAGATGATGTTACCACTTCATACAGTAAATTTGAGAACAGCAGTTTCCGAGAAGTTATGCTAAGGCTGAATCAGATACTCATTTACTAAGATATATGGATACCAAAATATCGCAAGACGAAGTCATTTATTTCCATTTAACTACTCACATGGCTTAAGAGCCAGAATGGAAATTTGTACTCATATTTATATATAGTATAATATATATATCTAATATATATAGTATATATTATATATATATTATATATACTATTTATTATATAATATATAGTAACTATATAATATATAGATATATATTAGTAGTATATAATATATTATATTACTATATAAATATATTAACTAATAGTATATTAATATAAGGTATGTATTATAATATATATATTATATAGTATATACTATATATATATATATAGAGTATATATATACTATAGATATATTAGTATATAATTATATATAGAGTATCATATATATAAGTATCATATCATATGTATACACCATTTATTTTTGTTAAAAGATTGGGCTAATGGGTATGGTAAAATAAATCCCTTCAGCAATTTTTTAATCCTCAGTACATTACGTAATTCCGGTTCCAGCCGAAACCGGGAAAAAATGTCAAATTCCAGCCGGACCGGAATTCCTGGTACAAGCCTCCCTATAACATATATATATATATGATATATAATATTAGTGTATATATATAACGGTATATATATATATATATTAATATATATATATTATAAACCCTGAAGATGTTATAAATATATTATTTATTATAATATATCTTATATATATATATATAATATATATATATATATAATACTAATATAATCATAGCTATATATATATATATATATAATATATATCAGTAAATATATATATTATATATATATATAAAAAGAGGATAGAACTCCTTTTAGGGGGAAAATTTTCGATATGAAAAACAACGAATTTCGAGTATATATCGTGTATTGAGCAATTCTTCTAATTAATTGGCAAGTTTTTGAATAAATCGTAGGATTTTACATATTTATTAGGTAAGACTTTTTTCTTATAAATTTATAGAAAACCTTAAAGCAAAAGTAATTCTCTGTGATTAGGTTTTATCCATATTTTTCCTTTTTTCTACCTTAAACTGATTTGTTTTTTTTTTCTGTCTGAATCTTTTATTCTTCTTGTAAAATGCAATTATTCCTATTTTTTTTTAATTTCCCCTAACTTTTTTTTTACAATAGATTCCAGACCACGGACCCCGCGAGCATATGGCGAGTGTGGTGCCCCCGCTTTAGCAAGGGAGGAGTGGGGGATTGCAGATATAGCAAAAATGGTTCAGCATGCAGCTCCTTTACCATACGATCAAAATCTTATGCTAAGTTGCCTCTTCTAGTATTGTCATGAGGTTTTTACAATTTTCATGTACATATATCAAATTTAAACTGAGGAATATTAAGTAATGCCTACACGTTACTCATTTTTATAAGCTACGTGTGAAGCAGCAAAAAACAATATATAAATCAAGTTTCTTTTTATACATTTTTGTTAATATTCATTCGTGTACACTTTGAAGGAATCCACGACGATTTACATTGTATTTACCGTATAAAAAATCATAAGAAGTTATATTACATTTTCATTTCGATCTGTCATTCCTCGGAGTTCAACCTCCATTTATAAATAGCATTATTATATATATATATTTATATATATATATCCTTATAAATATATACATATATACTATATATATGGTTGCTATATAATATAGTATATATATAATATATATATAATATAGTATAATATATATAATATATATATATGTATATATATACTATATATTAGTACATATATATTATATATATATATATAATATCTTACTATCTAATAAATATATATAATATTAGTTATATTTATATATATATAGTATAGATATATATATTAACTATCTAATCCAATATTTCGAAACTTTTTTATTTCACTTTAGAGCTAATATGAATATATATACTATATATTATAGTTTATAGTATATATAGTACATAGATATATATTATATATATATATATGATATAGTATATATAATGATATATATATAGTATATTATATTATATATTATATAGTATAATATATAAGGGCATTTATAAGAGGTTGACTCCAGGACACGAAGACGATCAATGAGACAATGTATAACGTATTATTTGTCCTAGCTGATTTTAGGTAATATACATTAGTAAAATGCCTGGATTTGTCAAATGTAAGTTAATTATTCATTCAACAAAAAGTAGAAAAGAAATTGATATATATTGTTCTTTTGATGCATCAGCACCTAATAGTCTTATAAAAGATGAGTAAGTGTAAGGCTATTCTAGTTTAAGGTTTAAACCTTTTGATGAATTGTATCGGTAAAGTATCGTAGAGAGCACATGAATAATATAGTTGAATTATTTGAATTTTATATATATTTTATTTTATGATCTGGGGTGCCCCTATTCTATCAATTCATCCCCGGCCGTCCCTGCAAAGCGGGGTGCCCCCTCGTTGCCTGCGCGGGATCGCTGTGGAATTTTTTTTAAAACTAAAAATACTCCCATAAATTAAAATCGTAATAATCGAAAATAAAAGAAGAATATCGAAAATAAAGCAACAGAAAAAAAAAGTCAAATTCAGAATAAAGTAAAATGAATAATATCTTTGTTATATGACTTAAAAATGTCACGAAGTACTACGGCAGTTTCTGTTACAAGTGGCATCTGTATGTAGAAAAAAAATTTCCTAAGTAAAATATTAAAAGTTCATAGAAGTATAATGCCAAATAGATCGCTTGAGATAATAGATAATTGCCGCAGCAGATACGAAGAGTAGCAATATACTCGGAAGATGATCGTTGTTTCTGTCTTAATAGAAAAATTTCCGCCTAAACGGCCGTCATCCTCTTTTTAGTATATATTATAGTATATATGAGTATATATTAAGTTATTATAATATTATTATATATAAGTGTAGATAGTATATATCGGTTGCACGTAGTAATAATATATATATATATGATATTATAGTAATATTATATATATATATATACTTAGTATAGTATATATGTATATAATTATTATATATAATATATTATATAAATACCGATAATACTAGTATAATATAATATATATATATGTATATAGTTTATATGTTAAGGGTGTAACACGAACTTCCGGTCCCGGGTGAAATTCTGAACATTTTGTTTCCGCGTTCCGGCTGGAGAACCGGAATTCACTAAATGTTGTACCTTTGATGAAATTGAAAAAATTTGCTGGAAGGGATTTATCTTACATAACCCATAGCCTCCATTCATTTTTAACAAATCATAATGGGTGATATATATATAT
>JABUQX010131470.1:0-17500 GCA_015478945.1 Trachelipus rathkii
ATTTCTATTGTATTATTATTATTATTATTTATTATTATTTATTATTATATTTTATTATTATTTATTATTATTATTTATTTATTTTTATTTGATTATTATTTATTTTATTATTATTTATTATTATTAATTATTTATATTATGTATTATTATTATTATTATATGATTATAATAATTTTTATTTATATTTATATATTAGTATATTATTTTATTATCATATTACTCTTAAATATTTTATTTATATTATATATATAATACATATTTAATATAATCTTTATATATTATATTAATTTATTATTTTGTTCTTCTATATTATTATATATAGTATGAATTATGTATTTATTCATATATTTATTTTATTATATATGATTGTTTATATCTTATTTAATATTATATTAGATAGTTTATATTTTATATGTTATATAGTTTTATTTTTTATTTTATATATGTATTTATATTAATAACTTATATATATTTTTATTTCTTAATTTGTATTATATATAATATATATATAATTTATATATTATTTATAGTATTATATTTAATATATAGTTATTATATATATTTTATTATATTATTATATTATATATTTTTTGTTAATATATATATATATATATATATATTATTCTTATATTTTACTTGATATATATATTATTATATATTTATTATATATTTAATCTATAGTACATTTATATTATATATACTTGCTATATATATATATAAATATATATATTATATAGTTATATTTTATATAAGTGTTATATACTTATAGTATTAACATAGGTATATGTATATATATTTGCAGGATAGTTATGAAGATTATTAGTTGATGTGGTTTTTGGCTAGTTTTGTAGGGGGTATATATGATCATTAGTATTATTGGTAATATGTACAGCTAGGGAAGAGCCTAGACCAACTTAAATTTATCGATTGCTAAATATTAGTTTCCGTATGACTAGTTTCTGGTTTAGCAACATTTCAAGTTTTTTCATAATTAAATGGCTTAAAAAGTTGAAAACCTGATACAAAAATAATTAATTTGATGTAAACGTACAATCTGAAATATAAAGATAAATAATATTAAAGTAGTTATGTTAAATTCATATTTAATGTCATTATATGTTTTAGTTGATAATAGTACTGTGTTCATATTAGAAATAAATATTGGCATAAGATACTCTCGAACTTCAAAAATTACCTGTAGTATTGACTAGAATGCTAGGGAATTCCAGTTAACGTTAGGTTTTTGTTGGTGCCATTATATAATACATAAGATTTCTAATCTAATTATGGATGATTATCGACTTTAGGATCTATAAAGATCTATAATAGTTTAAAATTGTGTAGTTCCTTTATAGGGCGATTGATTGGTAGATATGTGCGATTTAATAGCCGAATCGGGGGAGGAGGGCAGTTATTGTCAAAGTTGCGTGAAGGGAAATCACCTTTGGGCTCAGTTCAACTGCGGGTTGAAACGTACTTCGAGTAGTCCCTTCCCAATAAAGGCAGCATTACAGCCTCCACGGATATATTTATCATATCACCGATGAGCATAAAAGGTTGAATGGAATCTGTTTCCGTTTTAGACTAGTAAAATTGTCCAATTTGTCAATCGGATGTATAAAAATGCAGTTTGTGAGATTATCAGTAAGAATGTTACAAGGAATTATTAATTATTGATTATTATTTTCATAATGTGTTTTTCTCTTCATTTGTGTAACTCACTTTTTGATTCTTGTATTTATTCCTCAATAATGTGGCAAGCTTGAGGAGAGTTTGGGAAGCTGCGCTTATTATATGAATTTAAGTTTGTGGCGTGGAAAGAGGTTGTTGAAAACTTTTAAAGACGAACCTGTTCCTTAGTATTAATTATACATTTTCATGAGAAGCCGGGAACTTTTTTTTTCTAGTGTAAATATGTGTTTTCAAGGAGGTCTAATTTTCTTGTTATGACAGACGTGTAGGGGTTTATTATGATGTCTTCAACAGAGCACGCTAGACGCATGCCGTATATATTTGAGAAATTGCGCACGAGGAGGTTTTTGCGAGGAGACGGAGAGATAACCTCTATGAGTCATATTCATTGAGAGCTAGTACTCCATCAGGTTATGGGCCAGATATATACAGACAATCCATATATGCGTGGCATGTCATCGCACGGTCAGTGATACGTGCCAAAGACTGAATTATGGATGATATTGATGCTTTAAGGCTTATATATATGTTGACTTAATTTATGGATTGTGGGGTTATGGTATATGGTTATGATTATTTAGGTGAGTATATATTATTATTGGTTTTGGTTATTATTTAGTGTTAGAGGTTGATCTATGAGTAGTTTACGGTTATATGAGTATATTTAATAATAGTAGATTATATGGTAGGCGGCTCTGGAGAAACTATGTAGAATTCTGGTTGTCGGCTGCAGTAATAAATTAATAATGTATTAAATAATAATAAATAATAATAATAATCAATAATTAATAATAAAAGTATAAATAAATACAATATTAATAATGAATTATTAATTAAAATATTTTAAATAATATTCTTTATTAAATAATTATAAATAATATTATATTAATTATATTAATATGAATTATTTAATTAATTAATATTATAATTAATATTAATATTAATAATAATAATATATAAAAATAATAATATATATTAATAATAATAATAATATAATAATATAATGAATATATAAATAATTAAAACGGTAATAAGATGAATACGCACCGATAATCTAATTGTAATTTATAAATAATTTACATAAATGCAATAATAATAATAAAGATTATATTAAGAAGTGAGAGAGAGAGATGAATATTAAATAATAATATTATATTAATATTTAATTATTAATAATAAATAATATTAATAATAAGTTATTTTTTATTAATACATTGCGACGTTTTATCTCAGTATATTGCGCTTGTGTTTTATTGTTAATTAATAGTGTAATATAACTGCATGAGTGTACATTTGATTACTTTCTACAGTGAATCTGTAAATTTTTAATAATTGAAGATATATTTGAATGTAATATCATAGGAGTAATTATATGAGATATATTGATAATATAGTTAATTTAAGTAGAGAGTAATATAAATCAATGTAATAAATAATTAATTTTATAATAATTATAATAATAATAATAATTAATAAATATTTAGCAATTAAAGTAATAATAATATTCAATAAATAATATATAATAATAAGTAACAATATTAACTTATTAAAATATGTAATAATATAATAATATTATATTTAAAAAAAATATAATATAATAATAAAATAAATAATTAATTTACTAAATTTCTCTTATTACTATTAAACAATACACAATAATAATAACTGATTAATTAATGAATAAATCAATAATCAATAAATAATACTAATAATAATAATAATAATTAATAATATTATATATTAATAATGATTAATTAATAATATATATTAATATAATTTTAATTGTATGAGCATAATGATATTAATAATTATTAATTTAAATAATAATATATTAATTAATTAATCATATACTATAGATTAGAAATAGCAAGTAATTAATGATATATTAGTTTTAATTTTTATATTGAGAGTATTAATAGTATATTCATATTAGATAATAATGATATTTTTAATAATAAGTTATATAAATAATAAGTTAATTAATCAATGAATAAATATAATAATTAATGTAATTATATAATAATAATAAATCAATTTATATAATATATTAATAATAATATATATGGTTTAAATCAATAATAATAATAATATAATATATTAATATAATAATAATAATATAAATAATATAATATTACTTTTGAAGCGCGTTCACTCATATGCTTTTTATATTTTTTAATATCATGCGTAAGTAAAATTGTTTTTTTAAATATATAATAATATTAATAATCAAAATAATATCACACTATAATAATTAATTAATTATAATTAATAATAACTAAATATACAAATATTAATAAAATAAAACCTAATAAGATATATATCTTAATTATATATATTAATATATTCTATTTAATATAAATTAAATATATTTAAGACAATAATAATAATTTTTAGTTTATTATATAATACATAATTATTTAATACGAAATAGATTAAAGGAGAATAATATTTAGAAATAGAGATTATTTTTAATCTAAAATAACCTTCATTTTATTAATTTTTTCATAAATAAGAATGATGAAATGTAATAATTTTTTGATTAAATAATTTATACTTATTAATTATGTATATTAATAGTGATAAGCGTATTTGTGCATTTGTGAATGTGAAGTATTTTTGGATGATTTAATATTGTCTGTATTGAGGAGTGACGTAAGTTGCAAATTTGGCAATTGATATTGATTTTATATCATACAAGAATATTGAATAAATGAATATATTAATAGTTTACTTTTTATTGAATTTATAATAAATTTATTATGATTCTATATAAAGATTTAACTTTACTTTTTATTGAATCTAATCCTAAATTTCATATATTATTATATATTTGAGAGTTTAAATTTATAATTATTTAATCTATTTGATGATTTACATGAAAGTCTTTGATTGAAATTTGATTGATATTCTCCCTAGAGTTTTTTTTTAGATAAATGTTTTGCTTTTGATGTGGAGTGTTGAGATGGCGTGGAGTGGATTTGATTTTTGTTATTTGTTGTATATTTTTTTGTGTGTTGGTTGTTGTTGATGTTGAAGGTGGAGTGGTTGATTTGTGTATTTTTGTCGATTTGTTTGTATGTTGAGTTTCTGATTTGAGGTTGATGTTGAATTGTTGTTGTTGTTGAGGGGTTGGGATGTTCGATGGTTGATGTGATGTTCGATGTGGATCTGTTTGGTGTTGATGTTCGATGTGTTGAGGTGTTTGATTCGTGTATTCTCTGTATTTAGGGAGGTTGTATGATTTCATTGTATGGTAGATACATTGATGAGTTGATCTATGATGGACTGATCATCATCGATAGTTATTGCGAGCGATTTCAGTGTACTCATTCAGATTTACGATGATCATGGTTCATGTAGGATGATTGAGTGATAGAGATGTGCTTACAATGGCATCATCATCGAGCATACATGCATCATTTCACATCATGGCGCACATTGCATCGATCATCATCATTCTAGCATCATGCTATCATTCATCTAATCATCATCAGAATAATTGAATTTTGAGAGAATAAAAATAATATTTAAACACAATACTGACAATTAAATATAAAATCAAAAATAACAAGCGCAATGATAATAATGTACGAGAACTACTGCCATTATTTATTAATAATATATTATTATTAATATATAATCTAGTATGTTCAATCACGCAGATATTAATAGTGTTTTGTCAAATGGATCTTAGAGAGAAATTGTTACATTTTTATTGAATTAACTATATTTAACATATTGTGTTTCATATTTTTTCGTTTTCTTCTTTTTCTAATTAATTAAATATTAAAAAAAAATATTAATTTTCCTCTATGTAATTTTTGAACCAGTAAAATTTGAGAGTACAAAATGTCATGTCCTTGTAGAACTCCGCAAATATTGAGTTATATAAATCATGTTTTTAAAGAATTTCAAAGATAAAACTAGAGTTAATAGAGAAAAATATAATATATTAATGAATTTACTATAAATAAATTAATAATGATAATGATATTAAAATTTTTTAAGTAATTATTTAATATAAATATTTTAATAATAGTTAAGTTAACATATAATACTTTGTGGATCTTTTTTTTCATTATATAATGAAATAAAATTAAGTAACGACCTAATGGTATATTTTATATTAATATAAATCTATAATAATAATAAGGAGTAATAATAATAATAATAATTAAGAGAGTATTATTAGTATAATGTTCAATGGTAAAGATATAGATGATAATATAATTTAATTAATAATAGATAATATATGAGATATATAGGTATTCGATAATATATAGATAATATATGATATTATATTAATATTATAATAATTTTTAAAATAAATGAATAATAATATATATATTTTATAATGAGAAAATAATAATAATGAGTATTATAATTGAATTATCAGAATAAGATATAATGGGGTTTTAATATACTATAAGGTAGAAGTATATGTATGGTACTAAAATAATAATAGTATAATTGAATCGAGAATTATTAATAATAAGATTTGGTTAGTAATTTAATTAATGAGATTAAAAAGATATTAGATAGATACAATATATTAATGAGAGAGATATAAGGGGTTTCGTGGTTTTTAATAATTAATAATAATAGATATAATAATTTAATTAATTATATGATATAACAATTGAATAACAACTATATATTAATATATAGATATTATATATATAAAAACAAACAATAACGATAAGTTATACATATTTATGGTCCGATCACCTTCACCACGATGAAATAAGGCGACAAAATATATGCATGAGAGTGCGATCAGGCAGATTCACCCCATAATAACGAGAGTAGATACATCGTTTTTATTTTCCGCAATTCATATTACATTAAAAAAAATTGATCAACATAAACGAATGCTAAAATTTATTAATTATTCTTCATATATATATTTATATATAGCTTTTTCTGCTTATCAACATATAAAAATAATAATTAATAGTAATTTTAATTAATATTATAAAGTTAAATTAATAATATTTAATTTATTAAAAATTTTTTATTTACCACCCTAAATAATTTTATAATGAAACTCAACTCTTATTACGTTCATTTTAATAATACTGAATCATGTTACTGAAAAAAAAAAACAGTAAATTAATCTAAGACAACAAAAACTCCTTCTGACGTTATAATTATTTTATATAATAATAAATTTAATTTGAATTAAATATGGAATGTGTAGATAAAATAATTTACTAGCATTCACTCAGTTTTCATGTCGAAAAATAGAGTATAGATATACTAAATAGATAATTTATAATATATATATTAATTGAATAATTAATAGAATGTAATTATTATTTTTGTGGTTTTACGAGAGTATATGATGAATTGAATGAATATTAATGTTAATTATGTTTCAAATCATTAATCATTAATCATTAATAATTAAAAGTAGTAATATAGAAAAATAATAAAGATAATAATAATATAGATTCATTTAATTATATATAATTCTTTAATCAAGTAATCATCACTAAGTTTTAATGAAATTACATTTATAATTGATATTATTGGCATAGTATTATTTCATTAATAATGAAGCTTATAAATTATATACTTAAGTGATGGTTTCATTTACACCTTACGAATGAAAAGAGTTATAATGTAATAACCATATTCTTATATAATTAATATAATGTCATGGCCATAAAATTTTTTTTAATTATATTAAAATAATAATTTATATATTAATATATAGACAATGAATTTTAATAATCTAATAATAAAATGGAGATTGAATCAAACTAAACTCTTTTCATGAATAAGTCTTTTCAGACTATATTTCAGGTAGTTGAGCTGTTTCTCTATCACAATTACTATGTTCATAGTTCTTCAGAATTCTCTTGTGGCATAATTTTTTTTTATAGGGAATGGCTACTTTCCACATATTCCCAACCGTTCTTTTCCACCTTTTTGAACCTTAGCTTAATTGCTATTCTCATTCTAACATGTGCTCTTCTTTTGATGGTCCAATAATATCGGTGACATTTAGAATCATGTATTTATTGTGGCGCATTGCTTACGCGTGCAATCGCTATCGCGTAGGAGATCGCTTTGGTTTTTGTAACGAATCTTCTACTTGCATAGAGTTCACATGAATTTGTTTATGTGATAATTTATGTAGTTCTCGTTCAGTGAGTGATTAATCATTTGTGGATGCAGTCTTTTAATACCTGCAATAATTGCTTTTTAGTGCTTTTTGAAAATGATTTTGTTTTATTTGGCTTGATAAAAGTTCTCGTGTTATTCCTAATGAGTTTTTTTTTTTTGCGTAATAAATCTGCTTCTGTGTTTTTATCTGAATATTTTTTATTTACAGTCGGTTGAATTTTATCTGAGTTTATCTGTATTGGTATCCATTTTTCGTAGATAATGGAAGACAGTAAGTATAGTGGATGATGGTTGTAATTTAGTGAATATAGTAATACATTTTTCCTATAGAATTGTTATAAGTGGTACATAATAAATTTTCTTAATTTATTTTAGCTTATCACAGGTAATCTGTGTTTTTCATGCTAAGTTACTTTGTTAGATTAGGGAATGTTTTTTATGTTTCTTTATCATTGTCATTTATCTTATCGATTGTTATTCCAAGTATTTTAGCATGCAGCCCTATTCAATGTTTACAGTTTTAATATAATATTTGATAGAGCGTTTATATTCTGTTGGGTTGTTGTTGCTAAAAAATTATTGTTAATCTGTGATAATGCTGTTTTATAATTGGTAAATCTATAAGATAGGCATTTATATATCGTCTCTCCATTTCTATTAGTTTGTTAGGAGCGAGTTGTCTTGTTACGCACGATGTATGGAGATCTCGGCTATTGTTTGTCACTTAATATAAGATGGTTGGTATCTGTCAGCATGGAGATGAACTGAAAAAGCGTTATTGTTAGAGTTGAAACATATCATTTTGTTAACTTAATAAAGTTATATATATATATCTGTCAGATTGAGCCCTGTGTGTTATCTGCTCGTGTATATGTTGTAATGTGCCTGAATTAGTTCGTTTAGTTTTTACGAGTGAGATCTGGCTCTCTTTAAAGTAGTCTATGTAATCATTGTTAATGTTTTGTGCCGCTTCAAGAGCCTAATGTGTTCGATCTTTATATTAGAGTTATGATAATTTTTTGATAGATGAGAAAAGTTAGATGATTTCATAGTTTAAGACTAGGAGTTTTTAGTTATGTGGTTATTAGTATTATTGTATTTAGTTTGTATATTGGTTTATCTTTATTTTTTTTGTATTAATATTATTATTTATATTTTTATGAGGGAAGATATTCTGTTTTGTATATATATTTTTATTATAATCATCATTATATATATATTTATATCTATAGATATATATTATTATGACTTATATTATTTTTTTGTATATCTTTTATATATATATTATATATATATCACGGTATATATATATTTCATTTGTGCGGGAATTAGGAATTTGTTTTTTTTTTTCTGGGTGGCAGACAAAATTCGTTCTTAATATATATATAATAATATTTTGTATTTATAGATAAAATTTATATTTTTAGTTATATTAGTTATTTTTAATATTTTAGTATATTATATTATTTAGTATCTTGAGGTTTATATTATTAGAGTAATGTATGTGTTTTTTTTTTAGGATTTTTGATATTAGTTATTGATTTTGTTAATATTAGGCATATTAGCTTCTATTTAGATATACGTGAGTTTGAGGGTTTTTATGTTAATGTGTTGAAGACCAAATATTAAATTTTGGTTAAGAATATTAAGTGGAAAATTAAGGTATAGTAGTTATATTTCTAAAAACATCATCCTGATGTTAACTTGAATCCGCTCAGGCATGAAGAGTGAACGAAAAGTCTCGAGATTATACAGGTATTTTTTATGTCCCATATTTTTCGTAATTGTAATAGTATGAGTGTGAGGCAAGTCCTATGGTAATTTTCTTTTCTATCTCATATTCTTAGTATCTTCTCAGTAAGATTTTTTTCAGAAAGTCATAAATGTTGAAGATGGGTTGTTGAACTTATCCTTTCTTTCTTTGTTAATCAGTAAGACACTAGGTTATAAGTTTGCTAGTGGAGTTGTTGCATTCAATGTTATGTAAATAATTTTGTAAATTGTGACATTGCTATTCTAGGAACTGAGTGTCTGTCGAGTTGTCTTGTTTTTTTTGGACATCTGTTGCTGTTGATTGGCAATTCCATTATCTTAACTCATAAAATTTCTTCCAAAGGGCTGTCTGGTTTACTAAATTTCTCTGAACTATGTCTTTTCGATATTTCTTCTTTGAAAAATGTTATCTATTTATTTTTTTCCTTTTTATTCTTCTCATTATGGCATCATTATACATTGTTTTACACTGTGTCTGTGTATGGCACTAATTGCATTTAGGAAGATTATAATTTTCTTTATGACTAATAACTCTCTCTCCTAATGTCCTGAATTCATAATCATCCAATAAATGTATAATTAAATAATGGATGTGCATATAATAAGTTTTCGTGGTCAAGTAAGTAGGAATGATTGGTTTGTATTTTTATTGGTAACATTGTTATTGCTTGGTAAGCATTTTTTGCAATTTCAATACCTTCAGCTCGATTTCAAGATGTTGTTAACCAACTATTCCTTCTAAATATAATATGCCTGAATATTCTAATTTTTAATTTTTCTCTGATGGTTTCAAGTTAAGTTTTTATACTAGATTTCACTTCATTATAGTCAGCTCACCAAATCATAACTGTGTGTCTGCTAATCGTTTTGAAAGATTGTATTTAATACTCTACTTGCTGTTTTAAAATAATAAAAGGAAACATTGGGCGGTTTTTGTGGTTGCTAGAAAGCTATTAATATTCGAGTTATATTAAAGGTATTATATAAGTCGTTTTTTAATACGGTTTTTGTTCAAATATTTTTATTTCATTCTATAATCTGCTTTTATCGGTGTTTAATTATCTTAAGATAATTTAAAACGATTCGATTCTATTTCCGGTGGTTCCAGCGAGGTTTTTACAAACTTTTTTTTGATAATATTCTATTTCCCTTGCTTAACTTTATCCTTGGAATAGGTTCTTCTTATTTTTCTCATACAATCTTTTTTGTCCTCTTAGCTACTTGCAAGATAAAAATGACCAACATTCTGATGATTATTTCCAATTGCAAATACTTCGAATATTTTTTGATACTTTAGAAGCGTTTGTGAGGCATAAATTTTAAGCATTGCAAGAAGCAGTAGTAATTTATAGTCTTTGTTGACATTTTTTTCCTTTATTTACTCTCTGAATACCCTTAAACTCACCAACTCATTGCCTGCTGCATATCCGTCATACCCCTGTCCTCATTTAGATTATCATCATCCAAAACCAGTTCAGTTGACTTTTCTCAAATTGAGATTTGTGCATAGACCTTAGTTCCCCGTCAAGAGTCAATTACTGATACTGAAATCCAACTAAATTTTGACGGGTAATGATGTATGGAGAGGATGTCATTTCTGTATTGAATATACATGATAAAATATTGTTCCTTCTGGACACAATCGGTCGTCTTATCGGCTAAGACAGTAAAAATTTTTACTTTTACATTTGTAATTATTTTTTCACTAATGTTTTGACTGGGTTTGAAAGTGAGGATATGCGTTCATAATGGACTTTGATTATTTAGAGCAATTTTGGACTGGGAACTGTGAATATTTGTGGGTGTTTTATGTTTCATTTGTGCATTTTTTTAGTCACGTAGTTTTATCACAATTGTTCTGAAAGAAATATTTGTCTGTCATCAGCATTAGCTTACTGATGTATTTTTTAAAAGACCTCCGAAAATTTGCCATTACGTGTTTCCTCGACGACCAAGAGAATTCGATTCCGACCTTGAGTCATTGATGTCCACAGTGGCGTAAATATTTTTTGCTTTCCAACAGAATCGAATTGTTTCAATACAATTTGGAAATTAGCCGTCTTTCCTCTGTCTTTTTTCGGTGCTTTTCGTGGCGGTTTTCTTCTTGACATGTCAATTTTTCTGTTTGTCGATGGCTTTGTGGGTGCTTCCGATTTTTTCCTTGTATATTCCTATGCTTTTCTACACCAAATCTCTTTTCTAATGTATCTTTGTGATATTTTAGTATTTGGCCTTTTCTGTGTTTTTTTTGTAAGATCATTTGGCTATTTTTAAGTTTGATACGGTCTCTGATGTACAATAAACCACCCTTACAATTCCTTGGTGTTTTTTTCTTTAACTTTCTCTCTTGTTTTCCAAAAAACAAGTTACTAACAATTGAGCAACTAATACTCCCATACGTTTGTAAATTTTCAGGATGGTAATGTTCTATACTCACTTAGATACTATCATAAGCGGGCAGCTTCTTTTTTGCATAATGATTCCTTTTCTCCGTAGCCTTTGCCGGTTGTAGGTTTAGCAGTAAAATATATATTTTTGAATTTCGGATTTTTTCAGATAAAAATTTTAATATTTCTCACTTTACGATATTTAAAAAATAAAAATTTATCCTTTTATTGTTATTCTTATGAATTTTGGCATTTGTCGCATTTGATGTATGTAGTCTAAATATTTTGTCTCTTTCTGTTTTTCTTTTCTTGTATTTTCCTTTTTGTATTTAGGCGTCTTGACTTTTATTATGATCTTACTTTGTGGAAGTTGTATTAATATTTCGATTTCTAACCGTATTCTTTACTTGATATGGGGGTGGATTAGGGTTCAGCATAGCTATCGGTTCTAGTAATCGTAATGCTCCAGAGATAGGAGCTTGATTTCTGTCGTAGTACGAAGCAATCCTGGCACTCTTTTGAATATACAGTTTAGTTCTTTATTACTTATTGAGTTGCTTTTTATCTTTTTGGGGTGTAGGAGGATAATTAGGTGGTCCTATATTGATCTGTTCATTCTTTTATGTGATGTCTTTTCAATACATAGTATATATTTTATTATGTTATTTTGTTGTTTTGTTATTTTTTTTTGTAGGTTTTGATACATCAACATGTATTTATCTAAGAATAATTTGTTTAAATTTTGCGCAAGGTTACGGGAGTAGTAAATTCTTATTGAACTTTATGTTCACTTCTAGCACTTGATATTAATAAGTTAGTTGGTGGGTGTGTTGCCTTTAAAACAGTATGATCGAAGCTTAACATAACAGCCACATTGGTTGGTGTTTATGGTTTATTGTTTCAAGTTAATCTAAGCTTGAGAGGAGAGAGAGAGAGAGATGGGATGATAGGTGCCTTTGGAGTACCAGGAGAGAATGGAGAGTGTAGAAGATAAACACATTCTCTCTCTGCATATATTATTTTTTTTTTATATATATTAGGTGAGTTTCTAATTGTTTGAGTTTTTTATGTTTTATTATAATATAATATTATATTATTATTATATTATATTTATATATATATTATTATTATAGTTATTATATATTAAGAAACTAACATATACATTTGATAATTTATATAAAATATATTTATATAATATTTTATATAAATTATAATATATATTTTTTTATATTATATATTATATTTTATAATTTTAATACTTATTGAATGTGATTAATTAGATCGTTTTTTCTCTTACTCTCTGGTATTAAAACTTTCCCCACAAAGGACTACGAGTATTTGTTGCTCTAACACCGTACGGCGTGATCGGGAAATTAGCGGCAATTTTTCTGCATTTATATTTTGATTGTTTAAGGGGTTGCATCATTTTTTTTTTTTTTAGTGTCTATATATATATTATAAATATTATTATATAATTTATAATATTATATTATATTTATATATTTTATATTATTATATATTATTATTAATTAATATATTATGGTAGGATAACGTAGATATATTGGGGTGTATTGGCTATGAGTAGAGTGATAGTTTATTATTATTTTTTTATATAGTTTTGTATTTTTTTATTATTTTGAGTATTATATATATTTTATATATATGTTTTTTTATGTTATATATATATATTGATTATTTTAGTTTAGATTTGTTTGGTTATGTTTGTAGTAGTTGGGATAGTTTTTTGTATTTTACCTTTCAATCAGAATTGTTAAAATATAATTATACGTGTATGACTTTGTGTATAGAGAGTTTGGTTTATAGATTATATTATTTACTTGAAAACAAATTTGGCAACTTTGATTCTGGAAGAGAGAGACTTTGTGTATTGAGAGGATTAATTATTTTTTTATATTTATATATATATATTGTTATATATATGTTTGGTTGGGTGATATAGGGTAGTTATATATATGATAGAGGGGTAGGTATTTATTTTGGGTGGTGTTTTTTTTATTATTTATATTTTATTATTATTTTTTATTTTTTTATTTTATATTATTATTTTTTTTTTTTTTTTTATTATATTTATATTTATTTTTGGGTATAGTATATGCTATAGTTAATGATTATGTGTTAGTAGGTTGGTGATTATTTTACTACTGTATTATTTTATTGAGTTGTAGATTATATACGTATGTTAGTATATGTAAATGTTTTTTGTAAAATGAAAACATGTGTTATTTTTTTATTATTTTTTTTTGTTTTAAGTTTTTTGATTTATTATTTTTGGTATATTTATGTTTATTATTTTATTTTATTTTATTTTTTTTTACTATATTTATTATATATTTATATTTATTTAGTTACTAGTTATTATAGATTTTTTTTTTTGTTGTGTTATATTTTGCTTTTCTGTTGTTATTTATACGGGATATATTTTTATATATATTAATTAGGTATTGTTTTAATGATTAGTATAGTGAGTATGAGTATTTATATATTTTTATATCATATTAACTTATTTATATTGGTATATATGTAAAAAAGATATATTTATATTATAATATCTAGTGTTGGTTTTTATATATATATATATGTATATATATGAGATATATATGAGGAACATATTATATAGTTGTTGTATATATATATATAATAATTATTATTAGTGTGGGTTTCATTTCAATTAGTTTTAAGTTATATATATATAATATTATAATAATATATATAATATATATATATATATAATATATTATATATTTTATATATATATATATATATATAATATATATATATTAGAATATATATATATATATATATAGTAATATATATATGTTTGTTAGTTATATTATATTGTATATTGTGTATTATATATATATATATGTATTTATTATTATTATTATTTATATATTATATATACATATTAATTATATTTAATATATAATACTATTTATTATAATATATATATAGTATAGTATATATTTATAGTATATAGTATATATATTAATAGTATAGAGATATATATATATTATTATATAATTTTTACATTCTAAGTTTATTAACAAAATTACTATCTGTTTCTCTTTTGATGAAAATTTAATTTTGTCAAGAAAATAATTATATTATAAAGAGTAAACCTTTTAAAGGCTACTAACAGAAAATTATTCGCAAATCACAATAATAATATATTATATATATATATATATATTAATACTATATATATATATATATAATTATATATATAATAATATATATATATATTATATATATATATATAATGGTGATTTCATTTGGAGGTTTGTTTTACGATGGAAATAAAACGCATAGCAATGTTGAAGCTTATGGTGAAAAGTTTATTATGAATCGAAAGAGCAATGTATGGTATTTACTTTTTAATGATTATCTCATTTAAATGTTGGCCGAGACTACGGTTTAAATGGTCCTTCCTGAAGGTCAATCGTGGAAGACGCGTTCGAGCATAGCGACCGTATGTCGCGAATAACGCGAGCATTGTTGGCTTCTAAAGCGTCGAAGGAGGCTGGCTTAATCTCCTTTGAAGCCAGTGACTTACGTTACCCCAAAGGAAAATAATCCAATGATGTGATATCGCACGATCTAGGAGGCCAATTCACAGGTCGAAAACGTGAAATCAATTGCTCAACAAAAGTATTTCTCAATAGGTCCATTGTTTCTCACCCTGTATGGCAAGTAGCGCCTTGTTGAAACAAACCATCAGCGGAAGGCCAGCGCTTGCAATTTGTGTGGCAGTCAAATATTGCGTATCATGGGCCGCGATAGTTTTTCCCCACCATTTCACGGTTACATTTCTGTCCGGCTCTGCAATTTTGAAGAAATGTGGACCGATGATGTCCTGGCCGCCCCCATAGACCACACCTACACATTTGCACCAACTGTGCCATTTCTGTGGCTGTAAGGCGGTAGCTCTTTAAAGTCCTCAGGTTGCTCATCAGCCCAAAATTCGGCAGCGTTTGTTTGCTATATCATAGGCCCTTTTGAGCCAGAAATTGGCCCTCGCATCGCTAAACAAAAAAAAAAATCCTTGTCCGCGGGGGGGGAATTGAAACAGGGGGGAAAAATAGAAAAATTTTACAATTGAGCCTGCTGTAGTATCCATCCGCTGAAAACACGACGCAAATCGTAATGCATCTGCATGATTTGCCCATACAATACTAGGAAAAAGAATAGCGGGATTTAGTTTTTAGACACGTGTTTAGCACGTGGGTTTGCTAATAACAACCTATGTTGTAGGAAACATAACCCACAAATTTGAATCTACTTTCGTTTATATATATTTTTATTATATATATAGTATATATATTTTATATATATGAGTATATATTTTTATGTATTGGGTATATATTATAATAGTTTTTTTTTTTGTTTTATATGGTTATTATATATTTAATTATATATATTATATTTATTTATGGATTTATTTTATATATTTTTATTATATTTTAAGGTGTTATATTACAACACATATATTTTATGGGTATATTTTATTATTAAATAGATTATATATGTATAATATATGATGGTATTAGTTATATATTATGGGCTTAGTATTGTAGACCTGGTTTATGTTTTTATTCGTTGACTTTTTGTCCCGTGTTAGTTGATTTGGTGTTAGTTTTTTTTTTTGTTTTTTTTTTTTGTATATTATTGATCTGTATATGAATCTCGTAACTAGTTATTCCAATTAAGGGTGTGGAAAAATACATGATTGGTATTTGGGTGTCCCAGGGGTTCTCTCCGGCCCCTCTTCCTACGTTTGTAATGGACAACGTCCCCCTCTCTTGTCCATCTCGCGCTAGCGAGCCTAAGTTTTTGTTTTTCTTTTTATTTTTTTTTTTATTATTTTTTCTTTTTACATCTTTGTAATAAGCTTTACATCTGCTGATTCCAAATATGTAATTTGGTTTTTTGCTGTAAGTGTCGTTACTTTTTCGAGATATTTGTCATTTTATGAATATTTTTGTTTTTTTTTTGTTTTTTTTTTTTGCTTTTTAGCATTTTTGGTAATAAGTCTTTATATAATTTACGCTATTTCATGAATATGTATTGGTTTTTTCTGTAAGTGTCGACTTTTGGGATATTTCATTTTTTAAAATTTTTATTGATATAAATTTTTGATTTTTTTATTAAGTATTATTGTATAGATATGTAATTATGTTTTAAAGTCCTGTAATGGATATGTAATTGAAGATTTCATTTGTTAGTATCATGTGATTATGCAGCGCGCTTTATTTTAAACAAAAAAACAAAAAAAATCCAGATTTAAGAAAAAAAAATCCTATAATTTGATTAATCTAAAAATTGAAAAATTCTCCTCTATCAGAATTATAATTAGGTTATATATATATATATATATTATATACTATATATATATATTTATTATATTTATAACTATTATAAAGGGGAGATATAGTATATATATATATATATATATATATATATATATATATATATATATATATATTATTTGTCTATGC
>JABUQX010131471.1:0-17112 GCA_015478945.1 Trachelipus rathkii
GCGGAGTACAGAGACACTGGGTTATTGAACAAGGATACGAGTAACCCTTCACTTTGAGGCTTACACTCCTACTAATACAAATTAATTATTTGAATAGGAAAATTTCTAAATCTAAAAAAGAAAATCTTATATTTAAAGGGAACTAAGAGTTTGTTGACCTTTTAAAGAATTGTTGGTAAAGTTTGAATCTTTCGACGTATGATTTTCTTCAGCATTATGTTTCAATCAGACAAGAGCGGGATAGACTTTCTTTGCCGGTTTTTCTATTGTTACGGGACCCTGTTGGTGCTCGATAGGGTCGCGCTATTGTATTTGTGTAATCTTGATTCACATGTAATTTTTATTTAATAAGGTAATAGGCAAAAATTTAATGGGAGAAAAAACATTGTAAAGAATAGATTTTAATTAAGATTTTCATATATAAAACTGTACAAGGAGGATCCCTATCAATTTGGATCCTACATTCAAGAAATAAATAATTTTTAGAATAAGTATTACAAAAAAGTTCGAGTTATACTTGATAGTAAGTGTTAATTATATCACTTTATCAAACTAAAACATAGAGGGTTTGATCTGGTTCTAGCGGGAGAATTAAATGCACTAAATTAAAATGCCATTTTTCTATTTCCACATATATTTTAATGATATCAACTATTAACTTAACAATAAGGTAATATGATCCCAATTATGGTAGAAAAACAAACTTTCAATTGCAGATTTTTTTTCTATCCGTAGTATTCGGAACGCAATGTTGTGATTTTCTTTAACTATTTCTTTTTAACTAAAAGTAACTGATTGGCTTCCACAATTTAACCCAAGTTCCAGAACCAAAGTAAAGCCAGGGTTGGCATCCACAAAAACCCAAACCCAAAACCCGCACCCAAACCCAAGAGCAAAAACCCACAAAAAACCCAACTTCTTGGGTTTTTGTTCTCTAACTTCTAATTTTGAATTTTAAATCAATGTAAAAGGAAGACCATAGTAACCATGGGTTTTCCTAGCCAGTATAATAGATAAAAATTTATTTTTATATTCTATGCCTTGCCAATCTGCATGTGTATTTGGCTTTTTAAGCTGAAGGTTAAATATATATATATAATAAAATATGATGCAGCCCAGCATAAAAAAAAAAACAATAAATAAAAACAAAAAAAAGGCAAAGAACAAAAATCAAAGGCCACATTATCCTTAGTCTTTTCTCTGGTAGTTTATTTATAGTGATAATATTTTTTTTTTGCAATTTCATAATTTTTAATCTTTAGGCCTACAAAGTGCTTTAAAAAATTACTTGAATTAAAGGTCTATATACATATTTCATATACCGGTATATATAATTATATATATATATAAATATTATAGTTATATATATTATATATATATATATATATATATATTTTTATATATATATTATATATATATATAAATATATATTTATATAATAATATTATATATATATATATATATATATATATATATATATATATATATATATATATATATATATATATATATATATATATATATATATATATATACAAAATTTACACTCTATCATCCCCCCAAATACAAAAAAACAAAAACAAAAAAAAAACAAAAAACAAAATCAAAGGCCACATTATCCTTTGTCTTTTCTCTGGTAGTTTATCAAGATAATAAAATTTTTTTTTTGCAATTTCATAATTTAATCTTAAATTTTAAACAAAGTAAATAAATACTTGAATGTATGTTTTTCAGATAAAAATGTAATGGAATACTATGTATCAATACTCTGAATCAGTATTATTTTTTGATCTCGAGTGCCTGTAAATTCTTACAAGCATTTCAGCCTTTTCTCTTCCCAATCTATTTCTTATTTTGCTCCAAATGATCCCAAACGTTGAAAAGAATCTTTCTATTTATCCTGAACTTCTACATTTCTCTAAATGGCTTTTAACCCTTTCTATTTTTTTTGTTATATTCTCTTTGCAGTAATTACAAAGAACTCTGTTTGGTTGGTCACTTAATACTGTCCCCTCCTTCCATTCACTAGCCTTATATCTTCCTCCCGAATGATACTTTGGCATTTTTAAATATCCTGTATATTGTTTTAAAGATTGTATTTAATTAAAATATTCAATAATAATAAGGATATCTGAAAGTAAAAAATAAATTTGTCTAAATAGGAAAGCTTGAAGATTTTTTGAAAACGATTTATATTATATATTATATAGTATATATATATATTATATATATATATATATATATTATATATAATATATATATTATATATATTATATATATATATATATATATATATACTGTATATACCGTAGACGGGGTTCGGTCCATGTGGGGGCAAATTCGGTCCACGTGGGCAATTCAGTCCAGTTGCTCAAAATAGCTATACGATGTAAATATATCTTTAAAGATGCAAAATAATGTATTTTTATGTCTTAGGTATTAAATTTTTTTGAAATCTTTTAATTTAAGTCCATTAAATTTGTGAAATTTTTTTTTTCTTTTTCTGAGCACTATAAAGGTAAAATTTAGGCTTATTGCTAAGAATCATACAGGCCAAAATAATTGTACTACATTTTTGGTACCAAGGATATAGTACTTAAAAATAGTTCATAACCTAAATACAAACGTTGGAGTAATTCAGGCAAGAAATCAATATGTATTACTATAAAAATTCTACACATTGGGCAATTCCGGTCCGCAGGGTTTAAAAATTGGCGTGGGGCATTTCGGTAAAAACAGTAATCTTCAGGAGATTACCTTGGTTCGTACGCTGCTACAAAGACATGACCGAAACAAAAGATTAAACTAATTTTTTACACTTTTGTATGAATCAGTTCTTCTAAATAAATTTTTCTTAGGCCCTAATTAACTATACAAATTTTTTCAAGCAAGATGGTTCACACTTACGCAAAAGTAACAACGCAGGATACAAAGGGATTACTCTGATGCCTGATGTTGTCAAGCACCTTAAGCCAATTTTTCGTTCTGCATTGTTCTTACGAAACGTAATATGCCTAAAACGCCAGAGTCTGCATGTGGTTTATGAAAGCGATGCGTTCGTTTTTTGTCAAAAAGCGCAAAATCGTAAAAGAAACGCTCACCAAACGTAAAGAATTTCCTTAATCCTGTGAATATAAAATCAAAAAGAATTGCAACCTTACAGAATTAATAACATTACAGTTCTCGTTTTTGTCAAAACAGCGCAAATCGTAAAAAAAACGCTCACCAAACGCAAAGTAAAGAATTTCCTAAATTCTGTGTAATATAGAATACAAAAGAATTAAGGAAATTCTTTAGTTTTTGGTGAGCAATTTTTTACGATTTTGCGAGTTGGACAAAAACGAACGCAAACTCGAATATTTTATTACGTAATTTCTTCCGAAAAAAATAATATTGTTAATACAATTATGTTTAAAAATAAGATACCTAAAACGCTTGAGCTTGCATTCATTTTTGCTCGAGTTTGCGTTCAATTTTGTCAAACATCGCAAAATCGTAAAAAAACGCTCACCAAACGTAAAGAATTTCCTTAATTCTGTATAATAAAGAAAAAAAGAATACCAACCTTACAGAATTAAGGAAATTCCTTACGTTAGGCGAGCCTTTTTTAAGATTTTGCACGTTTGACAAAAACGAATTGCAAACTGGAACATATTTATTACGTTTTGACGCCAATTTCTTAAAATAATATTGTTATACCATTATTATGTTTAAAAATGAAAACTGACATCATAATTTATTAATAAACACTTTAATTGAGAATTCTTAGGGATGTGAAAATTGAAGTGGACCGAATTGCCCTGCCCCCCAAAATTCCGTGGGGCACATTCGGTCCACGTTGTACTTATCGTCTTTCTAAACAATTAATATAAATAAATAATAATCAATACTAAGAAGGAAAGCAACTCAGAACATTTTCATTAAATATAAAAAAAAAAATTTTTGAAACAAAAAAATAATAAAAGTCTCCATAAACCTTAGCATTTTGAGTACCCTTGATTTTGGACCGAATTGCCTGTCAGATGGTAATATATTATATATATATAATATATTATATATATGATATATATATATATATATATATATATATTATATATATATATATATATATATATATATATATATATATATAGTTATCATATATTAATAAACTGGCATTAGTAATAATTTATAAAAATAATCACAAAAAAAAAAATTTAACATTAAATTTTTCTGCTGAAGGCAAAACTTGAAATTTCGCACACATTAAGAAACTAGTTTTTAAATTTGAAACTTGTATCTTACACTTACGTTGACATTAGGAGGATTGATTTGTCTACATCAAAAAAGTTTTTCTGACAAAAATATACAAATACCCAAAAAACCCAAAAACCCAAACAACCCAAAAACCCAGCTGGGTTGGGTTTTTTATGAAAAACATGGGTTTTTTGCCAACCCTGAAAAGTAAGGCACCAGAAATACAAATTTTAAATATAAAAGGTTCAATTCAGACTGCTTTCAGACCACCACATAAAAAACCTATGACAAAACAGTACAATTAAAGTGTCATGACAGACATTTATTAACAAATTACTAATTTCTTTTATGAAAACTACCGATAGGTTGTTTTATTTGTTTTTGCTTATCATAAAAAACTAATGGTATTAGATATTATATGGATTAAAAGAATTATACTTAATAGAGATATCAAATTATATTTATTATTTAGAAATATTTTTTATATTGATTGTAATGATCTGCTATGTTTAAAAAAATATTTTTTCCTTCTCGCCTTTTTTAATTACTTTCCATTCGACATTGTTCATTTATACCCATAATGGGTGATGATAAAAAACGGTAGAAAAAAAAACTGAGAATTTGGTCGTATATACAATATATATTCTTGCTGAGAAGTGATATCCAACCAACCAACATAAGGACCATGAGAGATGACGTGTGTTAAAAGCTATTAACGTCTATTATAATTTCCCAAAATGTCCAGAGAGGAGGATTATTATAATGAAATAAACGAATAAGGGTTACTCCCTTGAATCAGAAAAAGAAGAGTGACAGAACACTCAGCAGCAGAGGTAGATATTCAAAAAGAACAACTACGCTCTGCTACCAACTTATGTAACAAGTTATTGTTACAATGAGGAAGACAAGTCCAGTACTTACTTTGTAATTAAAAGAAGTCTGGCTCATCCCAAGAGAGGTACGGATTTTAAAGTGATCTTCTTCCGAACTTTCTCCTATGACGGATGTCGTGACGGATCTGATCTCCAACTGATGTTTTACTTTTGTGAGTTGTCCCTCAAGAACGACCACAACTACTGCTGAGAATTGAAGTCACCATTAATAATAGAAAATAGAAAGATTAAATAATCGTTTTAAAGCTGCATCCATAAACAAAAAAAACACTCACCATCAACGATGACACCACATGTTTTAACGTTTTGGCAATTTAGATAAGAAAAAGTGCAGCTATGCAACTGGCTTGGCAAACACTAAAGTGTATAAAAAGAAAGCGTTTTTATTTTTGATGTTTATCTTTATTTAAATATTTAGGTTAGTTTAATTAGTAGGGGTTAATTAATAAGTAATAATAATAATAATAATGGAATAATAATAATAATAATAATAATAATAATAATAATAATAATAATAATAATAATAATAATAATAATAATAAATAATAATAATAATAATAATAATAATAATAATAATGATGATAATAATAAATAGTGGATAATAATAATAATAATAATAAATAAAAATGGAAATAATAAGAATAAATAAAATACCAAATGCTCAAATAATAATTACATAAATTTTTATAGTGGGCAACTCAACCTTGTTGCCCTTAGACTTTTCTCATAAAAAATACTCAAAAAAATTTATAATTATAGCTATTTATATACAAATATACAAGTCAAGACTAATAATTAATCTTGCAATTTGGCAAAGTGATCTGTATAGAATAAACCCAATAAGGGTCAAAATGAAAGTTCTTAATCTATCGTTACAGTTATAGGCTCACCTTAGATGGCTGTGCCATTAGTATAGTAAGTAAATTGTTGGGTGGTGTAACACAATTAATTTGGGACTCTCTCAAATACAATACAAACTCTGATGATATTTGTTTGTAGGATATTGGAGTTGATATTTTCTTTTCTTCGTCCCGTGGGTAGTTCTAATCCCTTGGGTCGTTGTAGTCCCTTGGGTAGTTCTGATCCCTTGGGTCGTTGTAGTCCCTTGGGTAGTTCCTGATAAAAAAAGGAACCTCTATAACTCATGTTATTTTGGATTTGATCTTGACAAAAATAGTTTAAGCCTCACTAAATAAATTGAATGAAATTAAGTTTCAAAACTCACCCGGTAATCCGGGAGAAATCAATCTTCCTAGTCTTCTTTGGGTATTCGTGTATTCCTACACTCTGAATTGTTCAATCAATCAAAAATATTTATATAAACTTTTTCTTGGTTGTAAAAAATCTATTAATCTTTGTCCTTCACTCAGTTTGCTGTCTGTCAATATTTTAACAGTTTATATTACAATCTGGGGGAAGAAGTAAGAAGAGAAACGTAACATCATTTCACTCCTCCCCACCCGTCGACATTAAGTGGCGACGCACATGCCGGTCTTCACTTTGGCTGTAACATCATTTAACAAATGAAAGGTTTCTCTTTGTAATCAACCAAAATTTACCCTTAATAAGTTTGATAACCTTCTTTACTTTAGATAAAGTTATAAATATTATTTCAGTGTTAAACACAACAAAGTAATTACTTCTTTTTACGACATTCCAGTAGATACGGAAAAACAATGGGCAACTCTTGGCATATAAAATAATAAAAAAAAAAATTTTTTTTTTCGCTTTTTTATAGCACGCGGTAGTACTACAAGTTTTTATTTAGATCATATTTAATTCTAGAAAGTTTTTATATTTTTAAAAAATGTTAGAAATTAGGGTACAAAATTTCCTTCAATAGAACTTCACTTTTGAAAAAGGTGAGTTTTTTTAACTTCGTTATAAAATGAAAAATTGTGGATCGATTTTAATTATTTTTTCAGTGGATACACTCGAGTATGTTAGCTTTAAACTGGCAAAGTAAATTTTTGCATCCAAGCAGTATTAGTGGCAAACAAACCGGGCCTAACTTGGGTCGATTCACCCGCGTAAAATTGATGGCGGGGTGGCTCGGACATCCATTGTTTTGTCGTATTTACGTATTAATTTATTGACATTTTTATTACGTATAATTAATTTAAATGTAATAAAAAGTTACTTATATTAAGTGAAAATTTTTTAAAAAAATGAAATTTTAATAAAAAAAACGAGTTCAAAAAAGTGTCAAAAATTTTTTGGGCGGAGAGGGGTGAATCGGACGCACCTTATTTATATTCGTATTTTTATTTATCATTATTGACATTTTTATTACTTATTACGAATTTTTAATATGATAAATAATTATTATATTAAGTAAAATTAAATATAAAATTGAAAATTTATACGTAAAAGACGAATTTAAACACAAGATGGTCGAGTCCCCCTCAATGGTGGTCCGTTTCACCCCTCCACGGTCAGGCTGACTCGGCGTTATCAAACTTTAATAAAACCTTTTATTATTGAATTACATTATTATTTTTTTGTGTGCGTTATGCCGACTATAGGGCCGTGATTTTCAAAAAAAAACATTTCCAAAGTTGCATAGGGGGAGTCGGGAGACAAGTATACGCTAAGTGGTCCGTCACCCCGCCCGACGCTACTTCTTTTTACAATGGGCAACTCTTGGCATGCTCCCCTCGATCGCGTATGCGGTCGCAAATTATTAGATACCGATGGCGGCATCCATACAGGTAAGGATAGTAATTGGTCTTCAAAACCCAAGAAGGGTGGACTTTGTGAAAAGGATGATTCCTGATTTTCACAACTTAATTCATTATCAGCTGTTGCTGCATTTACTCCATCTCCTGTAATTGATACTACCGGAGTGGAAAACCTATTCATAGATAACCCTATCTCTGGGTTAAAGGGAACATTCGGAGGATTGATTGGGGATGGCAGGACCATTGCTTGGCTCATCTCCCAACGTCTCTCCGCCTCCTCCAACAAATCAGACGTGTCCCACATCAAGTATGAATTAACTTCTTCCTCTTCACTAGCTACTTCATCTGGAATCTGAGGTACATCGTCTTTTTCATCATAATCAGTTTTACTGTGGTGAAATGTTACGGTGGTGAAATTTGTCAACACATCATTCATGGCATTTTGTATAGTCAAGATAGTTTTCAACTTGTTGGCAATGTCCTCCATTTGGTTTGGATCCATCAAGAAACCCTCGAAGACCGACTCTTCATCTTCGTCTTCGTCAAAACCGTCTGAAATACCTTCAACATTATTTGAATCACAACTACTAATTATTTCTTCAGCCTCCGGAAACGTAAATGGTTCCGGTTCCTCTTCGTCATCCTCCATAGAATATCTCTGAAAAACTGGATCATTCACTAAGTAATCCGGTGGAGTCTTCCAAGGATGTAATTGTCGATGGTGGGCGCAGTACTCTCGTCCATTTTTCAAAGATTTTATAATATATGTGACCTTGTTTTGTTGCACTTGTATGATTTCATAAGGTCCATAATAACATGGTCTAAATTTATTCAATGTTAGATCACCCGGAAGATGAATTTTAAGTCCTACTAACTGATGTAGTTCGTAAGGAACATACTTAATATGACCAGACTCCCAGCGATCTGGGAAGAAGACCCAAGAAAGTTCATGAGCCCTTTTCAAAATGTTTTCACATGGTGTTAAATCGGTTTCGGAATGTTTTGTATGATTATATATTAATATTACCTGAGACAGATCATTATCCCACGATGAAGGGCTAGTGATGGACATTCTTAAATATTGACTGAGGGTTCTATTTACTCTTTCCACCACCCCATTTGACGCCGGAGTATATGTTGTTGTTAAGACATGCCTAATGTTCTGCTGTCGTAAGAGCTCCTCAAATTCTGGGCCAACAAACTCGCGTCCATTATCCGTCAGCAACCTTTCCGGTAATTTTGGGAGAAAAGACAAGATATTATGTTTAAATGCATTTGCAACTGTTGCGCTTTTCTTATTCTTTATTGGTACGGCTGACACCCACTTTGTGTAATGATCAACTAAGACAAGTGCATACTGATTACCTCTTGATGAACGAGGGAACTGAATCAAGTCCATTGCCACCAACTCGAAAGGCCGAGATGTAACAATTTTTATGGTAGGTGGGGCATGGATAATATTGGATATCTTGTAGGCCTGGCATTTATAGCAGGTAGTTGTTATATCTGAGCATATTATACTTATTTTTGGATGCCACATTCGCTGAATTAACAGAGAATACAACTTATGCTTCCCTATGTGGGCAAAAATCCAGTGTGCTTTAACAGCTACCTCGACCAAATAATGGTGAGGAACTATCAAAGCCCATACTCCATCAAGCATTTCTTTATACAAACAGTTGTTATGGAGACGAATATACTTTTGGGATCTCGCAAAAGGTTTCAAGGATCCATTGAATGGTAAATTCTTTACAATGGCATTTCTTAACTTACGTAATAAGGGATCATTATTCTGCACTTTATAGAAATCTGTATGACCCAAGTCCAATGGATCCACTATGTCTTCTTCATTTAGCCTTGTTTGACGAATCACAGGTACTTTCTCCACCTCCCCACCATTCCTTGGTGGAGGGGCCGTTTTGTTATCTATGTTGTTAAGCGACAAAGGTTTCGGCACTGTTGAGGGTTCCTGTGGTTCTTCCAAAGACTCATTTAAAAGATCGAATTCCTGGAACTCTGTAGTGACAATCATCTGAGTCGTTGGTCCTGGTTCAACACTAGTAATTCGTATAGGAACTAACAAATTATAATGTATGCCTCCCAAACAAATGAGATGGCAAATACCTTGGCCCTCGGTGGTACCGAATTTCAGGGGTTTAGTGTCACCATAATATACATAAACCTGTACTTTATTCAATTCTGCAAAGGCCTGTATAGCTTGCGTTAGCGGGAACTGTCCTATGTTTTTCATTAGCTGTAATGTTTTGGTAATATTTCTATTGTTCTTTCCGGTAGGGAGCCCGTATTTCTGGCGGTTATCTAGGAGTTCCTGAATAACAATCTCTTTCAATTTTTCATGTTGATCTGGTGATCCAGACAACCAGAAAGAAAATGCCTGAAATAACGAATCCCCGCCCCCAGGCAACTTCACTTCCGTAAACCCCTTTGGGATTGTATTCACTTTATCAGACTCTGCATTATCTTGTTTTTCCAGGGGAATACCGATTGGTGATCTTGACAAGGCATCTGCCACTACATTCTCCTTACCAGGAATATATCTCAATTCATAGTCCACATCGTTCAACTCCTCAAGAGTACGTGCCACCCTTGGATTGACCAAAGGCATGTTGTGCAAGAACAACAAGGGCTTGTGGTCGGTATGGATGACCACTTTTATGCCATATAAGAAAGGTTTCAAGGCTCTGACCGCCCATCGAATGGCAGCTATCTCTCTCTCAGTGGTGCTATAACGCTGCTCTGCTTTTGAAAAAGTAGTGGAAATAAAAGCTATTGGCTTCTCCTCTCCAGATTGTTTCTGAGCCAAACATGCTCCTGCTCCGATGTCTGAAGCATCCACATATAGCAACAACGGGACTGCTGGATCTGTTCGATCTGGATAAGTTAATACTGGTGGTTCAATCAAAGACTTTTTCAGTTTTTCAAACGCCTTCTGACATGGTTCATTCCACTTAAGGGTTTTGCCACTTAATAATTCAAAGAGAGGCTTGGCGAACTCTGAACAATGGGGGATATGTCGCCGATAAAAATTAACCATGCCTAGAAACTGACGAAGCTGGCGAATGGTCTTAGGCGTAGGGAATTTCATAATCCCTTGTAGATTAGAGTCCAGGGGAATCATTCCTTGTTCTGAAATTCGATGTCCCAAGTATTGTACTTCTTTTCTTACCATATATGTTTTAGTTGGTTTGATTTTAAAACCTGTCTGCTGGAATGCCAGAAGTACTTTTTCCAAAATTTCCAGATGTTTTTCATATGTATCACTTGATGAGCACATCATCTAAGTACACCATGCACTCATTCCAAGGGATATGGGCGAGCGCATATCTCATGCCTCTCTGAAACGTGGCTGGACCATTTTTGACACCAAAAGGCATCCGTAAAAACTCCCAATGTGATAGGGGGGTGGTGAAGGCGGTCTTCTCTATACTGGTTTCTTCCATCTCGACCTGATAATAGCCTTTCACCAGATCTATAGTGGTGAAATACTTCATCCCCTGCAAACTAAAGAGCATGTCTATAAGATTAGGGATAGGGAAACTATCTCCCTTTGTGATTTTATTGAGTTCCCTATAATCGATGCATAATCGTATTGATCCATCCGGCTTTCTTATTGGAACAACTGGAGCGGAGTAAGGAGATTTACTTCTTTGGATGATTCCTTCCCTCTCTAGCTGTTTACAATTAGCTTCTATTTCCTGTAAGATAGGTCCTTGAAGGCGCCTTACTGGTACCTGAACAGGATCATCTGTCAGCGTTTCAATCCTGTGTTTAATTACATCGGTACAGCCAACATCTGAATCTCCCAAACTCAAGACTGATGGAAACCGACTTAAGAGTCGGACCAATTGTTCTCGCTGCTCTTCAGTTATGTCTGACTCATGCACTCTGAAAGCTTGAAAAATTCCTTCCGCTGTCCACTCCTGCCGATCTTGTGGGTCATTTTCCGCTAACTCGACTAAATTAATGGAAGGATCAGGTATATTGGTTAACTCCAGATTTCCCATGATGGTGCCTTTTCTTAATTTCTTAGGTAATTCTCCATCATTTCGTGTGATTAACAATGTCTTATTCTCGTGGAATTGTACAATTGCATTCTCAAATGTAATATCTTTCGGCAGTCTTGAATTGGCCTCTATTATCCCTACTTGTTCTGATTTTAGTCCTATACTACTCTGCACCTCCACAATGGCACATTCTTTTGGTTGAATCACTATACTTTCGGTCAATGCACATAGTATTCCTTTTTGTTCAGTCCGCATATCTACAGCTACTGTTTGCACATAATTCCCTCGTCGAAGGACCAGTTCCTTTTCATATAAGTCAGGCAACAGGCGTTCCTTTTGTAGCAGATCATAACCCATGACCAGATCGTATCCCATAACCTCATCAGGGATTATGATAAATCTCATGGGTTTTAAAACATAATTGGTGGATAATTTTAGAGCCAACATCACTTCACCTAGCACTGGAAATCGCACGTGCCCTATCCCTTCTATGCTCTTATAAGCTGCGGGTAATAATGGACATTTTTGTTTGTCCAAGGCATGGAAACACCTGGTGGATACCAGACTTGTCTCTGCGCCCGTATCAACAAAAGCTACACAAGCCTCTATTTGAGGTTGATCTTCAATGGTCACTCTCAAAAGGAGGGTCTCCTCTGGTGCTCTAATCATGTTGTACTTTATAACCTTCTCTTCTTACTTCTTCTTTAACTACATCATGCTCTGGAGTGTTTTCTGTAACTCGTTCTTCCGAAAGAATGGGTTGAGTACTAGTACTACTGATTGAAACCAATGGAAATATCTCTCCAATGCTAGTCTTAGGTTCACACTGAGGATCCTCCTGAGACTCTCCAGGAGCCTCCTCTTTTCTCTCATCGTTTGGACTTTGTACAATTTCTGACCTTTCATTCTCCAACATGAGGTCTTCCATGTCGGAGTTTACTAGTTTCCCGGTTTGGTGGGACAGTCTTTACCCAAATGGCTACCTTGGCAAAAAGGACACTTAATTTGATTACCATATTTGTCAGGACAGGCGGCTACTAAATGGCCTACTTCCTTACAACGTAAACACCTATTCTGGGACTCGTAACAATCATCAAAGGTATGTCCTCTTTTCCCACAATATTGACACTGAGGCCTCAATCGACACTGGCTCATTATGTGCCCGGGCTTGTTACAATGAGCACATGTAGGTGCGCTTCTCTGATTCTGTCTATTGTTATTGCTAGGCCTTGACGGATACTGTTGATCTCTAGACCTTGCTACTGAGGGTCCCGATTCATTCCGATAGAATCCCTGAGTAGTCTGGTTTTGTCTGCCAGGATTACTAACTGCTACTGATGACGCAACTGTATTAAACTGAGGCAAAGTAACTTCCGCACCCAATGTCTGTGTCCTCTGGCAACAACACATTCTCAAACTTTCCTTATTTTTAGGCATTGGGAACAGAGAGGATGTCTGCGGTGATACTTGATAATTTTTAGTCAGGTCCACAACTTCTGGACTAGAACCTTCTTTCTTTCCTTTGTTACCCTTAAAACATTTGTCAACAATAGCCACCAGTCTCTCCCAAGGAAGTGGATGTCCCATTGCTGTTTCTGTAGCCATCATTGTGTCATCTACCCTGTCTTGAATGTTCTCTGGTAGACTTTTGAGAAACTTTTGCCGCACTATAGGCAATTTCATCACATCCTGCCCCGGGAAAGCCTTCTGGGCTAACCCAATCAACCTTAATGCATAAAGAGGGATTGTCTCCTCTTCCATTAAACTTGCATCTGTAAACTGTTCTGTTTCTTTCCTTGTCTCTTTTTCAATTTCACTCTTAAACCAAGCTAACATTTTCCTCTTTACCTCATCATATTCAAATGTTGTTCGAGCTATTATTTTATATACATCCAAAGCTGCTCCATCTAAGTGGTTTCCCAAAAGGGGTACCATACCTTCTGTTGAACCTGGATATTTGGCCAAGCAGTATACTTCATAACGTTGAAAGAATTGCACCATTGTTTCTCCGGTATCTAATCTATATTTCCCTGGAGGAATGACACTATGTGGCTTTCTGTCCCTTGACAGATCCTGCATCATGTTTGCCATTGATTGAATCAATTTAGTGTTTTGCTGCATCAGTTCCTTAAAAGTTAGTGCATCCACGGATAACTTGTGGATCTTGCATCAGATTTGGTATCTGATCTTGAGCACCTGGATCAGCGTTTTGTGAACCAGTTTGCGAACCATTAGTGGTTTGAGTGGTTTGAGAATTCATCCCAGAAATAGGACTCTTTTCCTCTATCAAAGAATTCATATCATCGGGCATGATGGTGAGTTAATAATGAAACAAACGAATAAGGGTTACTCCCTTGAATCAGAAAAGAAAAGTGACAGAACACTCAGCAGCAGAGGTAGATATTCAAAAAGAACAACTACGCTCTGCTACCAAATTATGTAACAGGTTTTTGTTACAATGAGAGGACAAGTCCAGTACTTACTTTGTAATTAAAAGAAGTCTGGCTCATCCCAAGAGAGGTATGGATTTTCGTCAAAAAATGATCTTTTCCCAAACTTTAGGCCAAATGCGGGACGGTGTAAGGGAGAGTCAAAGTTCAAACTCTTTTGTGGTTTTTACTCAAGCAGGAACTTAATCAGAAACATGGAGGGAAGTATTCCTGACAAGTGCGTGCCCCCGAAAAGCTTGACCGATCACCCAAACACGTCAATTCAAGACCAAATGGCCTTCCGTTGGAAGAAGTCTTGATGCAAGATCCGTGAGATATAAGAAATTAACTCGGAAAACAGGCGAAGCTGTTTAATTTCCCCTCCGTGGCCACCGGATAGCGCGCAGAGCCTAAACTTTACTCCAACGCGGGTAAGACACAGGGACTGCTCGTGTACCTGTACCTTCGGATATTCGTCCGAAAGGAAAGACCGAGATAAGTAGAAGATAACGATGATCACTTGAACCATTAACAATAGAGAAGTGGATAATAATAAAGAAACATCGGTGATGATGGAATTCCCTTGAAGATGTTAAAACAAAAGGAATGTAGAAAGTATAAAAAAAACAGATCTTCAGAATAAAATACATAAACACTAAATAAGTAAATAAGACAATAAAGAATTAAGACAGTGGATAATGAAGAGAAAGATGCTTCTTACTTTTATTAAACAAAGTAAAGAAATTCTAAATATTTACAAAAACATAATCAAGTCTGTATTAAGTAATTCATATAAACTAATAAAGGCTTTACTCTGTTAATTAATTTTTGGAAATTGAAAGAGTTCTATAAATTAATTCTCTATGAAATGAAAACAAACTAAACTAATTAACCAACCACGACGGTGAATTTAAATAAATTTAAATATTCAAACTATCCTCCAATCACGACGTGAATTGAAATGACCCTAAATTGGAACTATCCTCCAACCACGACAGTGAATTGAAATGACCTTGCCTTATTTAATAATTATTCCATTAAGACCCTTGAAAAATAAATAAACCCAAGACTAAAATGTTAACGCAATAAAGAACAATTCCGCTTATCTTAAAATAACTTGTTGCCTCTCAAAAGAATCCCCAGTTCCGGCAAAAATTTGTCCAAGGTATAGAATTGTTAGACAAGACTAATCCCAAGACCAAGATTTGTCTAAAACTGAGAGATTCAATTTAACATAACATAAAGCAACAAAACATAAAACTGGTCTTTTTTCTCAACATAAAAAATCTCCAACATAAAAACTTTCAAACATAAAAACCTGGAAAGGAAAATACACTATATTAGGTATTTTCATCCATGAAATAGTAATTTATTATATTTCAATTTTTTAAGTGACCTTTGAAAACCTGAATTTATATGATAAACTAAATATATCTGATAATTTCTCTGCATGACAAATATTATGAAAACTAAAGAGCTTTTTAACATTAATAATAAAAATAATTACACTGAAGACCTACCCTATTAATTGGTCAATTATCTGTGAGGGTTTTTATGTATCTTTTGAATGGAGAGATCTCCTACAAAAGAAGACATAAAACTACTTTATAAACCTAAACATCATATATTAACTTTCATATATCAATAATTATTAGTCAAATAGATATTATTTTCTAACATCTTCATAACATAATCATACCTTATAAGTTCTGATATATTTTTCAATAATGTGGTAAATTAACTCTGATAGAAGGGTTGATATAATATTGGTGGCTCAATATCAACAAGAGTATATCTGCAGGATAGTTTTTTATATACTCATACATAAATATTTCAAAAGAATCCTAATGCTGAAACATGTAAGCAAACAAAGATATAAAACTGCATAAATAAAAAAATAGTTAACTCTTCATGCACACATAATGCCTAATGTAACTTAGGCATACATTTGTGTGCATGTAATAAATAAACATCAAATAAATATTAACCTAACACAAATGAATGAAACCCATTTCTCCAATCATTATGACATATTAATGAGACAAAACCAAATGCAGCATGATAAATTTGGTTTTGTGGGGGTAAAAATGATCCCCCTTACATCCCCCCGCACCAAACCTATGCCCCCGCTACTAATCAATCATAATGATTTTCACGTGGCAACGATTTAGGCGGAGTGATGTAGGAGATACTTCCATAATTGCCTTTAATATCCTACAATAAATATATACAGACATTTGTCATTCATTTGACTAAGGCATAATTGAGTAATTAAGGAATTCATAAGGTAACCAAGATAACTAAGGCAAGTAAGGCAAGCAAGACTAAGTCAATTCAATTCAAAAAAAATATTATACTAAACTATATTTGAATCCATATAAATAAATATTTATCAACAAAAATGAGTAATAAAATCCTACGTAAACGTAATAAAAATGTTCTGAAGGATAATACATCATTTTCTATAATATTATTAAGTAATATGTTATATATTATTATTACCTACCAATAAGGTATCGACTAAGAGAATTAAATTTGTTTCAGTAATAAAATAATTTGCATAATAAATAAATCAGTCTTTACACAACATTTTTTTAGATTTCCATATTAAAGTATATGAATATCAACAAAATATGTAATTTAATATGCGTTAAATTAAACTATTTTTTTATATCCATATTAATAAGAAGTTATTTACATATTTACAGAGTAGAAAAAATTTTTTTTAAGTACGGGATTTATACATTAATATTTAGTATGGGGGATAAGCCGAATTCTGCACTCTTTTTTCTTCATCTACTAGGGAATGTAGTTCATTGAAGAAGCATTCTCTATGGGATTCAGGCAT
>JABUQX010131472.1:0-20256 GCA_015478945.1 Trachelipus rathkii
TTATTATAACATATATATTCATATTATAATCAATATGCGCATGATTAGTACCTCAGCCAGTCATGAGCAGTTTAAATTAGGTGTTAATATTTTGTAAATTAATAATAATCAATATATATTATAATATATAGTATTTTCTATTATTTATATAAATAATTTATAATAGAAGTAATTAATTATTATTACTATAATAATAATATTATATATTATATATATAATCATTTATATAATATATTACAATAATATATAGCTATTATAATATATGTATATATATTTAATAGAAGCTTATACAGAAAATCTTTTACTAATTCAGTTCATCCAAATTATTATTAAATATATTTTAGTTTTCATTTTCTCATGTTCAAGACCTGAAACAAGAATTCTAAATTTATTGCACAACAATCGCAACTCAAACATGTTAATTGTAACAACTTCAGAAACACAACACGTATTTGTAAAATTACAGTGTTATATTTATTAAAAAAGTCTGTAAAATATTTTAACTATTTAAGTCCAATTACTACTACTATACATTTACTCCTCGTGGTGTGCTTCGACTCTCGGTCATCGTCCCAAGGAAAAGGAAAATTTTTTTGTTCCTGTGATATCGCATCTATTGCTTGACAATATAAACAATTATAATTTTTTCCACCTATTTTCTCTCAAGATTTATCAATGGCCTCAGATCCGTTCTAAAACTTTTTTTTTATTGAGTAAGTTAACATATAGGTAAAACAGATAAGTTCTCGATATAACTTAAAGTTACTTTTAGAATATAAGATAATATTATAAGATATAAGATTTGATAACACGCTAAAAACGATTCAAATTGAATATTTTATTCAATTATCTTATGCATCGTGACTCTTATTCCATAAATACGTCTCTGAGGGAAAAGATTTGTCCAATTCTTTAAAATCTTAATTTTAAATGAAGAACTATAAATATTTTGATATTTTTAATTCTGGCTAGATATTTTGAGAATAAGTGACCTCGATCTCTATATATAAGAAGATAGATATAATAAATATTGAATATTTTAACTTGTTATAATACTATATATAGTAGTATTAATTTATCAATTTCTCTATAAATAATTTAGTTTTATAAATTAATTTGTAATATTAAATTGAAAATATATAACAGGAATAGGCTTCAGTCTTTAGTTGGTGAAGATGCATAGTTTTTATTAAAAATAAATAAATACTTTTCAGATTTTGTCAAAAAAAAATCAACAGGTGTTACGTGAACAATCAATTATACAATTAAATTATAGAATATATAATATATATAATAATATTATTATTGATGATGATGTATCTTAATTAAATATATATATATATTAGTAATACTATAGATTATTATTATTAAAATAGATATATATCATTCAACAATAATATATCTTATATCAGTATAGTATTTATTAATATAAATATTATATACTATATATAATTATATATAAGTAATAATATATAATAAATTATATCATTGAATCGTTAAAAATAAATCATACTATGTTTTAAATATAAAAATAATAAAAATTAATATATTAAAAGAAAATTAGCAAAAATATAACTGGGATTAAGCTAGTATGGAATATAAATTTTACAATTAAAGAATATGTTCCTAGAAAAAGATCTCGTTTACAATTATTACACCCATATGGCAGTAAAAAGTGGAAATATAAAACATATAAAATATAAAAATATATAAAATTACATGGCAAATATTAAAGTAATATAATAAATATATCAAAATCAAATTAAAAATATAAATATATAAAAATTTCTATTCATTTAATCGAGTTTCTATAATCAGAGAAGTTTTATCTTTCTGTAGTGACAAATAAAAATATATCATAAATATTAAAAATCGTTCAACCAGTACAACTAAAAAAAAATATATCGCAATAGTGTTTCCCGAATGTTATTGATAAATATTATAAATATTAGATAAATTATAAATATAAATAATAAATATATAAATATAATAAATCAGACGAAAAAGAGAATATATAATTATCGATGAAATTCTTACAGATTCAAAGAAATCATTAATAAATATAGATAAATATAATAATATAAATATAATAAATATATAAAATAATAGATATATAAATACATAAATAAGAAATATAAACTTTATAAAATGGATATAAATTAAACTCGTAGACTCAAATATATAATTTAATGATAAATTTTGAAATAAAGCATAAATATTATAAATATGGTTATAAATTATTCAATTATATAGATTATATCTAAATTATAAAGATAATAAATAGAAGTAAATAATAAATATTAAGAGACTTAAAAGTATCATAAAAATATAAACCATATTAAATATTTAATATATAAAAATAAATATATAAATAATATAAATATAAAAATAAATATATAATATATAAGTATACTAAATGAACTTTTATAAAAGTATACATCAAAAAAAACTCAATAGATAAAAATAAATACTATAAATAGTATAAATAAAATTTTAGTAATATCTAATAAAAATTTCTTAAAATTTCTATTTGAGAATATAATAAATACATTATAAAGTAATAATATATAAATGGATATTAATTTATTTTTTTACAATTTGGATCCCTTTATTAATTTGATAAAGAGTGAGAAAATTTATAAATTTATAAAATTTATAAATTCCAGACTGAATTGGACGAAGAGAACCCTATGCATTAATATTGCCAAATCCCTACGATATATAAATATATAAACTACTTAAATTTATAAAAAATAATATAAATATATCAACATAATGTAATTTTTACACTTATAGTATATAAATATATAAATATAGAATAAAATATAAGTATTTAAGTATGTAAATATATAAATATAAATAATTAAATATGTTGAAATATAGCAATTATAAGTATTAATAATATAGATAATAAATATAAAAATATAAATATATTTAATAATAAATAGTAATTTGTAATATATTCGTTTATTAGGATCTATTTTATATATTATATAAAAAAAATAAATAAATAAATTATTTTAATATCTAACTGTAAGTAGTAATTACATATAATTATATAAATGATGTAAATAAATATAAGAGAGAGAGCAAATAATAATTAATAAAATAAATAGAAGTAATAACTAAATAAATAAATAAATAAAATGAAATAAATAACTATAAATAAATAAATTAAATAAATAAATAATACGTAATATCTTTCTTTAATAAAAAAGAAAACGCACAATATTCAGTAAAATCATAATTGTTAAAATAAACAGTGTATTTCCCAAATAGAGTAAATAAATATAAAAAAAAAAATAAATGAAAATAATAATAGAAGTAAATAAAATAAATAAATAATACATTTATTAGGATAAATAAAGAGAGAAGGCTATGTATATAAATAAAATAATATAAAAAAAATATTTTACAATTACAATAAATAAATATAATATAATATAAATACTAAATAAAAAAAATATAATAAGAATAAATAAATATAAGGTAACCAATAAATAAATAAATAAATGAAATACAAAATAAACAAATTAATAATAAATAAAAAATCAATAAGTAACCTAACAGTACGACCAATATCACACGCCTTAACATTTAGATCTAACAATCTAAAATGAACATCAAACTAACATATAATAAATAAATTAAAATAAATAAATAATAAAATATAATAAATAAGATAACACAATAAAAAACTAAAAAAATAAACAATTACATTCATAAGAATAAAGGAATAAATAAAGGAATTAAGAGAAAATAAAACCATAAGTAATTTAATAAATCTTAGTAACTTCCCAACTTATTTTTTAAATAAAATACAAGTATGAAATATACGAGAGGGTGGTTTGTTTAATAGTTTGCAAAAAAGCTTTTAAGATAAATAAATACAATCAAATAAAAGGTTAGTGATATGAAATATGAATATAAAGTATAAACTATCAAATAAATAAATAAAATAAAATAAATAACAAATATAAATAAAATGTAAAAAATAAATAATATAAATAAAATAAATAAAACAAATAGATTTTACATATTTATTTGACAATAAATAAATAACATATAATAAAAAAATATAAATCAATACAACTAATAAATAAAATAAAAAAATATATGACATGAATATTATAATAAATATAATATAAACACTAAGATGATAATTAAATAAATAAATAAATATTTTTAAAAAATACTTTGAATAACTCTATAGTAATAATATTAGAAATAAATAAATAAATAAATATGAAATTAAATAAGAAAAAATAATAAATAAATTCAAATAAAAAAATGCATCAAGAATAAATAAAAATAATAAATAAATATAAAAATAAATAAAATAAAAATATATAATATAAAATAACTATAAATAAAGATAAATAATAATAAGATAATATAGACACCATATTGAAAATAGAATAAAATAAATGTAATATGTAAAAAATAGTATGTAAACGTACACAAATGAAATAAAGAAAAAAATAATGATATATAAGTAATTAATAAAATAATAGTTATGCTATAGAAGAAAATATAGTCTGAAAAACTCAATTATAAAATTGTATTTTTATAAATGAAATAAATAAATTCAATATATATTAAATTGAATAATAAATGTAATAATTTCTTAAATAATAATATTAGAATAAATAAAGTAAATAAATAATAATAAATAATAAATAAATAAATAATACCAAAAATAAAAAATAAAATATAATATATACTATAATATAATATAATAAATAATGTAATAAGATAAAAATAAATACAATGTAATATTAATAAATATAATAAAAATAAAATATATATATATATATCAACTTATAAATATAAAGATATATAATAAATGTAAATAAATCTATATAAATAATATATGCGCGTTTGCTCGAAATTATAAATTTTAATTTTATCTAAAATAATTAAATAAATAAATAACTACAAATAAATAAATAATACAATAGAAATATGAATGTTTAAGAAAGATAAGCGGGAAATAAATATACCATATGTTGAATCAATAGCAACTTGTTACAAAGAAAATAAAATAAATATTTCTTATAAATGACACACACACAATATATATTGATATAAATTATTGGTAATTTTTAAAAAATGTGAGTTTTTAACGAGTATTATATTTCAGCATTTAACGAAAAATATATGTGTTTCTATTTAGAAAATATGTATTAAATTTCAAAAAGCAGAAAAGTGAATTTATATTCAATTATAGATGTTTTAATGGTGTATTTATTAATTGAACGTATTTTTAAATGTAAATTATATATATGTCAAATATTATCAATTTTGAACCTTATTTCTTACTCTCTATAATTAATATATATATATTTATTACTATTTAGATATTGTCTCAATACTGTTTTATATATAATAATTATAATAAAAATTTTAACTATGATCTATATATTTTTAATTATAACGTATATTCACACTTTTTAATTCCATATTCATACATGAGTATCTCGATAGGGATAAAATCTCGGGATACAAAAATGAATTTGTCATGTGATACTTTTTGGATAGATCCTTCCAGGACTGAACACGTAATAACGGATCCAATATAGTGTCACTCACATGAGGTAAGTATAATCAGAGAGTTCAAGCAGGATCCATACTAATAAAGCCTTAAGTGAGGAAACTGTAAAGAATTAATTCTATTCAAGCAACACATATAAAATCCAGGTGATAAAAGATCTGTTTATTATAACTACCTGAAAAGTACATATCTCGTGAATATCTACCTGTAATTTCTACATATGTATAACGCTCTAAAGTTCCTGAATTAGAAACTAATTGTTTGAGTACAAATTGTATACAGATATGAGATGAAAATGAGTTAGTGTATATATAAATGATTACGAATTACTTCTCCAATCGCTTTCCATAAATAGCCTCTGCGAGAGAGGGAGAAAAAAATATCAAATAAAAGACTAATACATATTACCAAATAGCAAAACAAGATAAAAATACCTAAACAAAACACAATAAAGGAAAAAAAGAATAAATATCTTTTGTATTCACACTAAGTACGTTTTTTTCTTGTATAGAGTGTTCGCGAGTTTTCAAATAAGAAACGTTTTGTAGAAGATTGGTAGAAAACATATTCAACAAACTATTATTCTTACATCATGGCTAGATACCCTATTTTATTCGCGAAATATTCTAGAAAACAATTCTTAATAAATTTAGGGGAGGAAGTGTTGTCAAAGGTGAGCAGGGTTATAAACAATAATTTAATACTGTTATTTTTAATTAAAAGTTAGTATACTTTATATAATACTTCAAGAAAAATAATTATTCCTATTGTATAAGTTTAAATTGATAAAAATTACTCAAAAGAACATGCATAAAAAATATATTATTCATAAGAAAGACTTCATTAATAAACAGTATCATATGTATTTAATAGATATATAATTGTTGAATTACCATTATTCCGATAATTATCACTCTTGATATTTAAATCTTTATAAAATAATTGAGAATTTTTTAAGCGGGTATTTTCTAAGTACATTTGAAAAAAATTAATAATATATAGTGCATTTCATTAGATAGATTTTAATTTACACAATTAATATATATACAAACAAAAGAATATATAATATATATACAGAATAAAAAGAGAAAATATTATATAATATTAATTAAGTCTATTAAGGTGTATCTTAATATAAATTAATAAATCAATATATTAGTTAATAATTGAATATTACATAATGATTTGTTTTTTATATATATACGCAATAATTATATATATTTCAATTATGATTGTAAATAAAGAAAAATACCTGTAATATATTAATAAAATATTAAAATATATTTAATACACTCTAAAAAGCTACAGTCCTGCATAATTTATAATATACTTATATATATATTTGCCAATTTTTGATACATTTGCATACATATTTTAAATAAAATTAGATACATTAAACTTAAAAGTACGATTTTTCTTAATAATTATATCAATCAACGTTAAAATTATATAATACTTTGGTATAATAATCTTAACATATTGTATAAATTTTTATAGTAATTTTATAAATATATATAATTCAAGCCATTTGAACAAAGTATTATTATATATGTTCAATTTAGAAGATTAGCAATTGATTATGAAATAAGCGAAAATAGAATAGAATTTAATTATAAAACATTAATGGAAATTATACAAATAAATAGGTACGTATGATGATATCAAAACATGTAGAAATAGGTGCAAGGCCCTCCCAAAACCGAAACTTTTGTGAACGTTTTATATATAAGACAAATTTCATTTACTATTGGTAACTGGTTCGTATATATATCAACACCAAAGATTATTTTTGCACGTATTCTTACATGTTTAGAATTTTAATATTGCCATACAAGCACCAGTTGAAAGTAATGAATAGACAATTTCTTAATTTGAATAAATTATAAATACGGAATAACTATATCTAAACATATATTCTAAAACCTGTATATAATAGTAAAATCTAACAGCTCAATTTATCAATATATATGCTTAAATTTCACACATGTAAAATCAATAATAAATTATATAACAATAATATAGACAATTAAGTGTATAATATGAACATCTTAAAAAGTTACGTACAACATGTATAATTTCCCATCTAAAAAGATAAATAATACACACTTGTCTGCCGGAGAAATTAGCATAGATGGCTCGAGATAACCTTAATCATACCCGTTAAGTATAGCTATAGCTGAGAGTTGCAGAATGAGTCAATGATTTTATTATGAAAAATAAATTAGATAATCGGTATATTTTGAGCAGAACAGCTTTAGTTTTGCTAACAATTTGAAAAAAAATTGATTAAATATTATAGTAATTATTATTATATTCAATTGATATAAGAATGACTGAGAACTAACCTAAAAGAAAAAAGTTAAATATGAAGAGGATGATGATGAAAAATTAATGCATGAAGTAGTAAGTTTTACTACATTAGTCAATTAATACAAGTATGTTTTGCATAGAGTTAAAGATACTGGAATATTTATATTCTTAACTCAGGTAATCAATAAACAGTTATGCTCTGTGCTGAGTTAATGTAAACATCAAAGGAAATATTTGAGTAAACGGCTCACAGATCTACACTTACGGAACACGTAAATTCATATATATATATATATTATTAGTTATTATATGAATTATGAAAACCTGTTTAATAAAAGAAATTTAACTTAATATTTAATTAAATTTCTTAAATAATACTATATATTTTATTCTTATTAATAAAATATTTAATATCAAACATTAACATCATATATACATAATATAATTTAGTAGAATTAAATCCCGTATGATGCTAATTTTTTAATATTTTTATATTGAGGGTTCACTTAACAAGATTCGTTAGCATTCGTGCACGAATACTCATGCTATACCCTACTGAAAAGCCGCACAGAGTATTATGAGTATTTTTATTATTGAGGAATTTTTTTAATAAGAAGATTGTATATAGAAAATAATATTGATATAAATGTGTTATTATTTACATGTAGACAAAAGTCCATCTTTCACAGTAAGAACCATTATAAAAGAGAATTTATTGACATTATAATTAGTTTAGGTGATATTACTAAATTGAATACGTTACTTTATTTTCAAAATTACCAAACCTGGATGTGGTTTGTGATTTATACTATATAATACCTCCATTTCCATTAGTTGTGAAATCATTAATAGTTTTATATAATATAATTTATAAAACGGGAAAGCTGTTAACAATGAACTTCTATCAAACCATTGACCTACGAGAATTCGGAAAAATTTTTTATGTTAACATTATATTGTCATAAGAGCAGTGCCTTCGAGCGCAGATTACCATCCTGAGCAACCCGATGTTGTATCAAAGATGTTAGAACCGACCCTGTAATATATATGAAATATCAATCACTAAAAAGGACAATTGAGTATATATATTTTTCACTAAATTTATCGTCATAATAAACATTATAGTTATGAATATAATATATATATTTGGTAGTATACATCACAAAAGAAGATTGAGTTTTTATAAACACTTAGTATTATATTTATATATATATATATATATATACATAGGTCAGCCTCTTAATATATAGATAAAATATATTATTATAATCTATATTAATTATATAGTGTTACATTGAAAAAAGCGTGAGCTACTTACAATAACTAAAAAAGCGAATAAGTAGGAATTTATTATCAGTTTTAGGTGTTTAAATTAACGTTTTTTTAATGAATGATTCATATGTTATCGTTTTATTACGCAAATATTTCATTTACGTTGTGAAACTGTTTTTAATAAATAATTTTAACTTCTAAAAATACGGTTTTTGTTTTGCTTAAATTTCACATTACAATTTAGAACTCTTATAAGTAAAGGTATTTTTCTTAAATTTTCAACATTTGAAATTATTTGGTAACTTTAAAATTAGATTTTTAACGGTATTTTCAGCATTTGAAAAAATAATCGTGTTTCATGAAAAGCAATTTCAAAAGCGAAAGAGAAATTTATTAATCAGTTTTATTTGTTTGGAGGAACGTTTTTAAAAATGAAATTTCAATATTGTTTTTATATGCCAATTTTATCATATTGTTGAAAACCTGTTTAAATAAAAAAAAAATTTAACTGTCGTAATATTACGCTTTTCTTAAGTTTCAAAGCATTACACAATTTACCGAACTCTTAATAAGTAACGGATATTTAAATAAATTTCAGACATTTGAATATTATTTGTGTATCATCTTAATACATGAGTTCTAATAACGGTAATTTTCAGGCATTTGAAAAAAAATAATGTGTCTCATGTGAAATGCAATTTCAAAAAAGCTGCAAAAGAGAATTTAATTAAATGTTTTAGGGTTTCCTTAAATTAACGTTTTTTAAATGAATTTTTAAATAATTTTTTTTATATCCAAATATCTGATTAGTTGTGGAAACCTGTTTAATAAAAAAAAATTCAATATCCTATCATACCGGCCACGCTGTTTCTCCTTACCATATCTTTCATGCAGAAATTAGAACTTACCTTTCAAAGTGACGATTTTTCCCCATAAATTTCAACATATTGAAATTTAAATTGGTAATCTTTAAAATGAGTTTTTAACATGTATTTTTCAGCATTTGAAAAAATAGTATGTTTCATTGAATATGCAATTTCAAAAAGAAGAAAACAGAGGATTATCAATAGTTTTAGGTGTCTAATTAACGATCTCTGTTTTTATGAATCGTATTGCAAATATATGTCACCTCAAAAGCCTGTAATTCCGAAAACCTTGTTTTAAATAAAAATTTTAAACACTTTAAATTAGCTTTTGGGCTTAATATTTATCACGATTACAACCGACCAGGACCACAAATTTAAGAAGCAACTCTCCTTAAAAGTACGTGTGATTTTTCTTCACTAAAAATTATTCAACATTCATTGACAAAATTGATTTGGGTAATTCTTAAAAATTGAGTTTTTTAACACGGTATCTAGTTAGTTAGTGTTCTTCATCGCGCAGCATATGTTGTGAATAATAGGAACAGCAGAGAGGACGGAGGGAACAGCGATGGATGATATAAAAATTAAGAACAGAGTTGGTGTTTTACAAATCAATGTGAATATGACAATTTCAAAAAGCCAGGGGGTAAACAAGGAGAATTTTTCTATATAGGTATGTAAACTCCCAGGTATAATGTACCCCCCTAGCTGCTATTATGGAAAAAGACAGGGGGTGTACTATGTTAAAAAACAATTACCAGGAGCATCGCGTAGCGTCTTTTTAATGAATGTATCCAGTTTGTGTGTTTTTTATTAGGACACTATGCCACGCACCAAACGGAATATTTCATGTGTTTGTTGAAAATACAAAAACCTGTTTTAAATGTTAAAAAAATGTAAAGATCTAAAATTAAACCGCGGCGTTGGGGGGGGAGAGGTGCGAGTCGGGCCGGGCCGCGAGATGCGAGTTTTTGGCTTTTTTCTTACATTTGTTTCACCAGCCTATCTACACAAAAATTTATAGACGAGGAGAAAACTCTTTAAAAAACAAGTAACGGGGATGTGAGCGACGATTTTTCCCTCAGCCCTAAATTTCACAAATCAATCTATTTGCAGAATATTATTTGGGTAATCTAAAAATTGAATATTTAAAGATATATTTAGCATTTTGAAAAAATAATGAGTCGTTCATCTGACACAACGCGCTGACAGAGTTTTCACAACGAGAAAAGCAGAGCAGAAGAGGAGAAGTCTTGCATGTAAATATTTTTAGGTTTTCCTTTAAATATATAATCGACTACACTGAAAATGACTTTCAAAATATCGTCATCTATTTTTTAATCAAAAATAAAAGTAAAATCAACTTAGTCTCTGTAAGTTGTGAAAACCTGGTTTTTAATTGTAGTTTATAAAAAAGATTTACCGCTTCTTAAAATAGATTTATACTTGGGGAGGATCCTTTTTTCGTTAAAATTTAGATTACAAATACGGGAATAGATGAGAGGGGGCAACGTAATTTCTAAACTCCTGTGTGAGATGCTGCCTCGGCTTACTTCTTTAACACCGCGGTATTATGAACGTTAGCGGTGCGGGGCTATGAGATTTTTCTGGTGGTATAAACTTTCTAGAGGGAAGCACCATGAAAATATTCAATGAGTTATGGGTGGAGGAAGAGTCATATTGGAGGTTCAGTAGAGAGCCAGGACGGATATGCTGGAATTATCTTTATGGTCTCGAAAGGATTCGGACGGGGTCAGTAGTTTCTTAAAAGCGGGGTAACCTAATGACACGGACAAAGGCGCCGTAATTCTGAAAAAAATATGGAAGAGTAGTGGCGTCTGATATTTCAATTGAACGACATGCAAAGAGTTATCAGCGAATTCAATCAAACTCTGAACACACCTGTGACAAAAATATGGCTAGCACGCGCATGCAGAAAGGCTGACGAGTATTATTAAAATTCGAGCCTGGTTCGTGCGGACCACCAGAGGGTGTCTTAAATTTAAAAACTGGTTTTTTACTAAATTGGAACCATTTCAATATTTATGTTTTTGAATTATAGTAGGTCCGTCGAGGCCTGTACGCGTATTTAGACCGGTAAAAGCAATATTATTCACTTTAGTGTGTGTGATCAACCAGATGATGGGTGGAGTTGTGTGATGTAGAAAAGACCTGTTTTAAACTGAAAAGAACTGTTACGGAGCGTGGTTCTAAAACATTACGGCCCTGTTTTTTTTCTGGCACAAGATATATGGCACAAAGAGTGGTCGAGTTTTATCTTAACACGTCGATAAGCAGAAACTGCAATGTAGAACTCTTAAAAGGATGTGGCGCCTACGAGCGCACCAGGTAATCCAAGCCTCCGAACATCTCTCCCCCATCCCCACAACCCACACACATCCAACACACCAACTCACCATTACAACACTTGACACACACTTCGGATACCACACAATCCCTTCCCAACACCACAAATTGTTGCAGCACATCGACAGACCCACCTAACTCCTGAACCGCACCCACTCACCGACACACCGATCGGAAAGCACCCCCATCCACATACCCCACTCCCACCACTCACACACCTATGAGGGTTTAGTTAGTTGTTTTATTTGAACCGGTATTTTTCGTGTGCGTTCATTCAATAAAGGTGGCATTGACTAGATATTGATTAAAAAAAAATAATAACAAGGCGAGAGAAGATTCGATGGGCAGTTTTCATTAATGCCGCAATACTTTTCAGAAAACAGACAGGCACGGGAACGACGAATTTATATGTCCGAATATAGTTTTAAGGTGTGCTTATAAAAATTGGACAGGGTTTTATGTCTTAATGAACATGTCATCAAAATATTTTTGTTTATTTAATATACCAATATTTCATTAGTTGGAAAACCGTTAATAAAAAAATTTAACCGTCCTAAACATTAACGCTTTTTCTTGAATTTTCAACATTACAGAATTTAGAGACTCTTAAATAGTACGTAATTTTCCTAAATTTCAAACATTTGAAATTATGTTGGCTAAATCTAAACATTGAGTTTCTAACATTTTTATTCAGCATTGTCGAAAAAATACATCGTGATGTTCATTAAAATGCAATTCAAAAAGTTCTTCAAAGAGCATTTGCTTAAAACTTCATAGGTGTGGTAAATTGACTGTTTTTTTAATTGAAATATCTTCAATAATTTTGGTTTTGTGTCTAGGATTTTACGTATTAGTTGTGAAACACCTGTTTTAATAGAAAAAATCTTTAAACTTCTAAAATTACGCTTTTTCTTAATATTTTTCACATTACAAAATTTAGAACTATTAGAATGATATCGATTTTTGAAACAACATAAAACAATTATTTGGTAAATCTTAAAATTTGAGTTTTTTAAAGGTGTATTTTCAGCATTTGAAAAAATAGATGTGTTTCAAGCTTGACAATGCATTCATTTCAAAAAGCAAAGGCGAATTTATTTAATAGTGTTTAGGTGTCTGTAAATTGACGGTTTTTTAATGAATATCGTTCACTATTTGTCTGCTTTATCTTACCAGAACTATGTGCATTCTGGTTGTGAGGAAAACCTGTGTTATAAATCAAAAAATTATAACTTCTAAAATCTGACCGCTTTTTCTTAATCACTTTTCAGACAGTTTCAAATTAAACTCTTAAGATTTTTATTTTCTCTTATTTCCTTATGTTCCAGATATCGCAAAACTCTATGCAAATTAGAAGTTTTTAACATTTTAATATTGCATTTGAAAAAAATAATGTGTTTTATTAAATTGCAATTTCAAAAAGCGAGCAGAAAAAGAGAATTTATTATAATTAGTTTCTTAGGCGTGCCCCTTAATTGGACGTTTGTTTAATGAAAATTTTCATATTATTTCGCTTTTTTATAATACCAAGATATTTTCATCATAGTATGTGAAAAAGCCTGTTTTAAGTAAATAATATTTTAACTTCTGAAATTTACGCTTTTTTTAAAAATTTTCACAATTAAAATAATTTAGAACTCTTAAAATTCGATTTTTTCTAATTTTCAAACATTTGTAAATTATTTTTGTATACTCTTAAACATTGAGCTTTTAAGCGGTATTTTCAAGGCATTATTGAAGAAACTATGTGTTGCATTGAAATATGAATTCAAAAAGGCAAGAGCAAAGAGAATTTTAATTAATATTTTAGTCGTTTATTAAATTTAAAACGTTTTTTAAATGAAATTTGAATATATTGTTTTTACATACAAATATTTATTAGTTTGTGAAAACCGTGTTTCTAATAATACGAAATTTAAGCTCCTAAAATTACGCTTTTCTTGAATTTTTGCACTTAGCAGAAAGATTTAGGAAACTACTTAAAAGTACGATTTTCCTACATTTCAACATTTGACAATTAATTTGGGTAAATCTTAAAAATTGAGTTTTAAACGGTATTTTCAGCATTTGAAAATTAAATGTGTTTCAGTTGAAATGCAATTTTCAAAAAGGCAGAAAAGGCGAATTTATTGATGATGTGCCATCGTCATTGACGTTCTTTGCTAATCTTGAAAAATACCGCCAGGAACGTTTATATATACCAAATATTACACTAGTTGTGAAAAACCTGTTTTAATAAAAACACTTATACTTCTAAAATTACGACTTTTCTATAAATTTTCACATTACAAACAATTTAGAAGCTCTTAAAAGTACGATTCTTCCTAAATTTAACATTTGAAATTATTTATGGTAAATCTTAAAATTGATTTTTAACCTTTTTTTCGCAGCACTATTAATTGTTTTAGGTGTGTGTTTCATTAAAATGCAATTTCAAAATTCTGAGTAAAAAGTGAATTTATTAAATAGTTTTAGGTGTCTTAATTGACTGTTTTTTAATGAAATTCACTATTTGTTTGTTATATACCAAATATTTCATTGTTGTTGAAAACCTGTTTTAATAGCTGAGTACTCAAAGGCCTTCTAAAATTACGCTTTTTCTTAAATTTTCACATTACAGTTTCGCTATTCGGGCTAAATTAGAACGCTAGAATGCAGAAGTTTTTTACGTAAAATCTCAAACAGAGGAAATTAATTTGGTATGCTTAAAATTAGAGTTCTTTAACGGTTATTCTTCAGCATTCTGCAAGAAATAATGTGTTTCATTGAATGCAATTTCAAAAAGCCAGAAAAGCGCAATTTAATTTAATGAAGTTTTAGGTGTCTTAAATTCGACGTTTTTAAATGAAAATTTCAATATTTGTTTTATATACCAATATTTCATTAGGGTGGTGAAAACCTGTTTTAATAAAAAAATTTTTAACTTCTAAAATTACGCTTTTCTTTAATTTTCACAATTTCAAGCACTACTATTACTCTAAAAAGTACAATCTTTTAAATTACGGAACTTTTTAAAGTATATGCTAATATTTCATAATTATGATTGTAAATAATTTCAGTATTTGAAAAATCAAATAATTTAAATGAATTCTAATTATCATATAAGTCTTGAAATAGAAAATTATTAATAGTTTTTAGGTGTCTTAAATTGTGACGTTTTTTAATGAAATTCAATATATGAGCTGTTTTATTAGTAAGCCGAAACTGATGTTGCATTAGTTGTGATAAACCTGTTTTAAATAAAAAATCTTTAACTTAAAAATTACCCTTTTTCTTTAAATTTTCAACATTATATACAAATTTAGAACTCTAAAGTACCGATTTTCCCTAAATTCAACATTTGAATTATTTGTTAACCTTAAAATTGAGTTGTTAACCGGTAATTGTGAGCTATGAATGATATAATCTTTGAAATTGAAAATGCAATTTCAAAAAAAGGGGGCATGAAACAAAGTTTGGTGATAAATTTGTGGTTGTGTTCCAAGTTGCTAGAAGAGTTCAGAATATCTTGGGGAATATTTCAATATTTGTTTTTAATATACCAAATATTTCATTGTTGGTGAAAACCTTGTTTTAATAAAAAATTTAAACTCCTAAAATTACGCTTTTTTCTTGATTTTTCACATTACAAATTTAAGAGAACTCTTAATGCACGGTAACTTTGAATTACTTCAACATTTAGGAAGCATTATTAATGTAAATCTTAAAATTGAGTTTTTCAAACGGGGTATTTTACGTAAGCATGTTGGACAAAATGATAAATGTGATTTTTTGAATATGAACAATTCTCAGAGAGACACGAAAAAGCGTAATTTATTCCATCAGTTTTAGGTGTCTTAAATTGACGTTTTTTAAGTGAAATTCATATATTGAGTGTTTTATAATACCCAAATCATTTCATTAGTGCTAGTGAAACGCTCTTTTAGCATAAAATGAATAAAGGTTTAAAGAATGGCAAAAATTACGCTTTTTTCTTAAAATTTTCACATTACAATTATAGAGAACTCTTAACAATATTTTTTTACTTATTTTACAACATTTGAACTTAATTTGGTAAATCTTAAAATTAAGTTATTTAACAGTGATTTTTTCAGCACTTGATAGAAAATAATCGTCGTTTTTCATGTACAAGTAGCAATTTCAAAAAAGCAATAAAGAGAATTTATTATAGTTTATTATTTAAAAAGTGTTTTTTTAAGTGAAACTTTTCAATATTTTGTTTTATATACCAAATATATTTCATTAGTTGTGAAAATCCTGTTTTAATAAAATATTTTGATAACTGTAAAATTACGCTTTTCTTAATTTCAACCATTACAAATTTAGGAACATCTTAAAGAATAGTACGAATTTTCCTACAAAATTTCAAACATTTGAAATTATTCTTGTATAATTCTAAAAATTGAGTTTTTTAACGGTTATTCATGGCTGCCATTTTCCCATCATAACGTATGTTTGAATTGAAATACAATTTCAAAAGTTTGTAAGAGAATTTATCAATGTTTTATAGGTGACTTAAATTAACGTTTTTTATGAAATATATATATATATATATATATATATATTTTCTCACAATCTCTCAACATTAAGGTTGTTTTCGCCTTAGTTTTTAAAGGTATGTTATTATTATACACTTTCGATCGAGTTCCAGTTACTTCTTTCAACATGATTCAAACTACATTTCTAACCCGTCTATTATCCCTTCATGCTAACTCTAGTTAAAATTCAAAATTTCATTTTAATATTTAAATATTTTATTAGCCATTCACCCCCTTACCCTACCCTACTCTCTCCCTCCATGATCCCCTCCCTCAAGTTGAATTACACGCATTTTTAATGAGTTGGCAAAAAATATACCTCTAATATAATGGAGCTTAGAAACATAAATTTTAGACAATCTTTTAACATTGCTAGGCAATTTTAGTTCTGAATAAATTAACTACAGTCATGAATTTAACTTCATTAAATTTAATATCGCATTCCAATCTATTTCTTTAATTAACCAAAACACATACACACACTTACACACGCACACACACACACACATACATAAAGAAGCATTTTAACTAATTATAACATGGAATTTAACTTTAGCTCTTAATTTTAACATTAATTAACCACAGAGGTATATTTACCAATTTCAAGACAAATTAAGTGTTATGACAAATATTAATTTTAACATATATAATATATATATATATATATATATATATATACTATATATATATATATATATATATATATATATATATATATATATATATATATATATATATATATATCACCCTGACCACATCATGGGAGGAGCCACACCGCGTCCAGTTCCCCGCCGACGACACCGGCCTCCTCCAGAGATCCTCCAGGGATGAAATGTTCCAGATTGTTCTGGGTTGAGAGTTAGACAGACATGAGACTAAAAAGTGAGATGTGTCTTCCGAGATCTGGTTACAGTTTTTACAGATGTTTGTGATGGTTTGGTTGAGCTAGAATCTGTGATTGTAATATTGTAAGTTAGGGTGGTGCCCGCATCTTAACGTGGCCATGGATGACTGACTGGTTTTTGGTAGCGAGTTGAATTCTGGTGCTATTTCTGCTGGGTGTTTGCTTAAAATGTTGCTTGGTGGTCTGCGTCTTAAGTAGTTTTCTGTTAGTGTTGTGTGGATTTGTTTAGTGTATAACGTGTTATTTGGTGGAGGTGAAATTTTGTTCAGAATTTGTTTGTAATACAGAGCTGGTGAAGAAGGAGGTTGTTTGAGTTTGTGGTGGATGGGGTTAGAGAGGGCATTGTGGGATGGGTGTGGGGATGTTTGAGTTTTGGTGAAGAATTGTGTGCCTATCATATCCAGGTGTGTGTCTATGGGTAGTATTTTGGTTTCTTCGTGAAGGTGTTGCTGTGGTGTTGTTGATTTGCATCCTGTTATGATTCTTAGTGCTTTGTTTTGTGTCGTTTTCAGTTTCTTTACGTTGTTTTTAGTCAGTAGTGGGTGTCAAGCTGGAGAGGCGTAGTTTAGAGTCGGACGGATGTATTGTTTGTATATTGTGGTGGATGTCTGTTTATTGTTTGTAGAGTCTGTGCCAGCGATAGTTCTTAATATGTTCAGTTTCTTGTTTGCAGATGAAATTAAATTGTTTGTGTTTTATGAAGGTGAGATGAGTATCAAGTGTTACTCCGAGAACTTGGCGGTCGGTGGTGATTAAAGTAATTGATGATTTGTTTGGTAAGGCGAACATTCTGTTTTATGTTAGCCATGTTTAAAGTTGGTTGATGTATTGTTGTGTCCGGATTATGGCCGTGTTTAGGTTCTGGTGTGTAGTGGCTATGGTAATATCATCTGCATAGGTTGTTATGATTGTGTGGTCTGTTTGAGGTTGTGGGAGATCGGTCGGGAATAGGTTGAATAGTATCGCGGACAGTATTGCGCCTTGGGGGTACTCCGTTATTGATGTTTACTGTTCTGGATTTTGTATTGTTTGTTTGCATTTCTGTTCTTCCTGATAGGAAATTGGAAATCCATTTCTTTAGGTTAATGGGGATGTTAGATTTTATTATTTTGTGGATCAAGTTATGTTTAGGTACTGTATCGAATGCTTTGTTGATGTCGATTGGTATCATTATTGTTTTGTGAGTGGGTTTTGAGTTTAGGCCGTTGATTGTGGGTTGAATGATGTTTATGAGTGTGGTTGTAGTTGAATGGTTCTGTTTGAAACCGTGTTGGAATTTGTGTTTGATGATGTGTGGAATTATTTTGTTTAATATGGTTTTATCTAGTAGTTTGCATAGTGTTGAAAGTTGAGAGATGGGGCGGTATGATGAAGGGTCAGAGAGGTCTTTTCCTGGTTTTAGTTTGGGTATAATGATAGATTTTTTTCCAGATAGGGGGAATGAAATTTAGGCTGATGAAACTATCACATTTTTGTGTTAATTGAGTTAATTAAAGCTGTGCTCTCTAGGTGTTTGAGGTGTTTGTTTGGGATTTTGTCTGGGCCAGTTGCAGGTGAGTTTTTAAGTGTCTTTTGTTATGTTTTCGAGGTCGGTTGTGGTTATTTCTACTGTTGGGTTGTGGTTGAGTTTTATTTTCTTGAGAGCTTTGATGATTTTCCTGTTTTGAAGGTGGTGGGTTTTTGACTGCTTTGAGAAGCGAGCTGCGAAAATGTTTGTGTGTTGTTTGTTGGGTGGGGGTTTTGTGAGTTTGGGATTTTGATGGAATTGTGAGTGTGTGTTTGTTGGTTGGTTGAGTTTTTCAGTGTATTTATTGCTTCCCACATTCTGATGTTATTCGTGTGTTGGATGCTCTTGGTGAGGAAGATTTGAAACTTGTTTGAAGAACGTGTGTTTGTTAAGTTTATGATTTGGGTGTTTAGGGCGTTAATCTCTGTTGTTGTTTAGAGTGATGTGGGTATTATTTTTCTGAGTGAGTTGCGTTGTTTAACTAGTGGAACCTTCTATTTCAGGTGTTAGGGTTGGGTTGTATTTTTTTATGTATCTTCTGGGAATGGATTTTTTAGCTGCTTTTTGGATTAGAGAAGTGAAGTTTTGTATGGCTTTGTTGAGTGTTGATACGTTTGTGATATTAAGGGGATGTATGTTGTTTTCTATATAGTTGGTGAATTGTGTCCAGTCTGCTTTTTTGTAGTTTGTGTATGTTTTTTCTGAGTGGGTAATTTAGTTTGTTGACATTTTGATATTTGATGGGGAGGTGGTCGGAGTTTAAATCGGCTTGTGCTGACCAGTGGAGTTATGTGTGTAAATTTGGCGAACATAGTGTTATGTCTGGTGATGTGCATGTTTGGTTGGTTTGGGATGGGTTTCTGGTGTTACTGCTGGTGTTGTTTAGGATGTTTAGGTTTTCAAGGTTGGCTATGATGTGTTCCTCTTGCTTTGCTTCT
>JABUQX010131473.1:0-2500 GCA_015478945.1 Trachelipus rathkii
GGGTGTCATCGACAAACCATATGTAAATAAGGGGTTAAATTTGTTTATTTTCACCAAGGATTTTGTGTTCCCCAGATTGGACATATAGAAGTTCGCAAATGTCGGTCCAAGTGGTGAGTGGCCAAACCACTCCATCAATTTGTGAATAAATATTGTGTTTCTGAAACTTTAAAGGTGTTTGGGTACAGCAATTAATAACAAGGGTTCCTCATATGTTGTTTGATAGTCTCGTGGGATAGATTATTTGCAGTGATATACTGTCGCAATAGTAATTGTCACTGGCGGTCAGAGGCTGGGTACACAAGCAGTGAGAATAGACTCTACCGTCAAGTGAGGCGGAAGATATTAGTGTCTTCAAAGTTTAAGTTTGTTAATTTACAATAAATGTTCTATTATTGATTTAACTATGAAAGAGTTATTAAGATATGGTTGGATAATGTTTTTTAAGATATTGGGCAATTTCGTGTGTAACCGTTCCGCACATAGATATTACAGGTCTCAAAGGTGGATTTTCTGAGTTTTTGTTTATTTTAGGCTATCTATTTATATGTCCTACATTAAAATATCAAGTTCTTATAATTTTCTCAGAAATTCATTTGTCTTTTATTTCATAAGTGATTCTGTTAGTTATTTTAGTTGTATTGTTATTTTTAGCAGAAGTTATTTTGATTTTGGAAGTTTCATTAAGCGTAGTCCGACGTTCCTTTTCATAATCAGATTTGTTCATTAAAACTTCTACGCAACCTTTATCTGGGCGTTTGATAACTATATCATTATTATTTTTGAGACTAGAAATTGCTGTCTTGTCGTCTTTGATGAGGTTATCATAATTGTGGTCTTTAATAAATTAAAAAGGAAATGTTCTAAGTTTAGCTTTAAGATGGTCATAATTGTTAACAGTAATGATATAAAAAATTATTCTTTTTGAGCAATATCATTGAATTGTTTTTCGACTTCAATAGATTCCTCCAATTTGCTATACTTTGTTATTTTAGAACACCTAAGAGAAACTCTGAGACCAAGAAGACATGTGTCTTTGTCTCAAGCGCAACTGACTCCTTTCCAAAGAGTTTTTGTAATTTCTAGATGTGTTTGAAACTGATGTCCTTATTGAGGTCAGAAAGTTACCTAATAAGGACATTATTAGAGAGTAAAAATAATTATTTTTATTTGATTTCTTGAGATTAATTAGATACCGTCCTGTTTCAGTTTATAGATTGCAATTTTTCATTTCCAGTTCTTTTATTTCATTTAAAAGTAATTTGAGTTTGAAATCTTTTTTTAGTTCATTATTCTGAAGTTCTCTATTATAATGTTTTACTGTGAGAAAGTTTGAAAACAGCTGATTATCTTTGCAATAATTTAGGGATTCAACATCAGTGTTTAATTTTATAAAAATTTTGGATTTCACTTCGAAGGTTATAAATATTTATTTTTGCACATTATTAAGTTTACTTAAAATATTTTTTTCAGATAACTCATTATCTACAGGTTTACACTTAAAACTCACTGATAATGGTCTATATATAAACTATGGATCCTATTCATCAACTATTTACAAAGAATCAAGTATAAAAACTTTAGTTTTCCATGCATACAACCTATGTTCAACTTGGACAACATTTGATGAAATAATTTACCGTATTAAGTAAAATTTAATTAACTGTGATCATCCACAGTTTTCCGTTGAAAATGTAATCACTAAAACCCTTACAAAATTATATAACAAAGAAGTAAAAATAACAAGAAAAACTCGATAAATTTCTTCTTCATAACTTCCAATGCTATTGACTTCAGTAAAGAAAAAAGCCTTCGTTTTATATTGAACTCCAACATCAAATATTAAGTCAGATTATACAATAATTCAAAACAACTATTTTAGCAAAAGATATGCTTTGCCCGACAATCATCACTTTGAATATTAATTTAACTACCCAGAGTCAGACTTACGTTGACATCTATTGGTTATACGACGAATAAATTGTTGGGTAGGGTATATCAACATCGCTACAATCCGAGTAAAATATTTGCATATTTCCACACGACACATGGGTCAATCCATCATAAGTAATATTTCCAAACACTACAATATTATACGGATCGTGTGAAGCCCAGAAACTTACAATTTCGGCGGCATTCTACATCAAAACTCATAGACTTGATATTAACATAAAATTTAATGAATTATTGATTAAATTCAACATTATTTAATTTAATTATTGTATATATAAACTAAATCACAATCATTCGCTAAAAAAAAATTTCCACTAAAGATGTCTCAAGTAGAGAGGCGAAACACGTCATGATATCACTGTAAATATGCCTTCTATTTTTGTTGTAAATTATTTTCAAAAATTATTTTAAGTAAACATAATAATGTAAAAAATTAATATTTAGAACCTTGGAAGTGAAATCCAAAACGATTATAAAATCAAAGGCTGGTGTTGAATTCCTAAATTATAATAATAATAACAAGCAACGTCGCTACACGACGCTGAAA
>JABUQX010131473.1:22500-25140 GCA_015478945.1 Trachelipus rathkii
TTCTTTTCTTCTTCCTCTTCTTCTTCTTCTTTATTTTTCTTATTTTTCTTCTTCTTCACCTTTAGCTATCTTAGTACATATACCGCTTATCATGTCAACCTTCACTGTGATTCACTACTACTACTACTACTACTACTACTACTACTACTACTCTACTACTACTACTACTACTACTACTACCATCCGAATTATAACTGTATACGAATGAATATATAATAGTTTATCTGCAGCTTATATATACATTACTACTACTACTACTACTACTACTACTACTACTAAAAAAGCTGTAGCTAATATTATGTTGGTGAAAATGTCAATGTTGTTCGGGTTTTATGTATATATATAAATATATATATATATATATATATATATATTATTCTATATACTTAATATATATATATATATATATATATATATATATATATATATATATATATATATATATATATATTATGTTTGTGAAAATATATATTTTTTTGTATTTTATATATATATATATATATATATATATATATATATATATATATATATATATATATATGCTGTTATACTATCACTACCTATTGTTATTATTACATTATTATTATTCTTCTATCTTCTTAATATTCTATCTATAGAATTTTTTTTCTTCTATATTGGGGTAAGATTTCCTTTATATATATATATATATGTTATATATAATATAATATACATATATATAATATATATATATATATATTATATATATATATATATATATATATATATTATATATATATGTATATATATATATATATATATATATATATATATATATATATACCTAATATATATATATATATATGATATATATAAAATACGGCTTATACTATTACTTCCTCAATCCGGATCCCATTATTATTATTATTATTATTATTATTATTATTATTATTATTATTATTATTATTATTATTATTATTATTATTATTATTATTATTATTATTATTATGTATTTTAATATTATATTATTATTATATTTATGTTATTATTATTATTTTATTATTATTATTATATTATTTATTATTATTATTTATTATTATTATTATATATTATTATTATTATTATATTATTATTATTATTATTATTATTATTATTATTATTATTATTTATTAATTATTATTATTATTTTTCGTGTTCGGTAAAGGACTTAAAGAAGTAAAAGACGTTTCGCCGCGGTTAGGGTGTGAGTGGGGGACCCCCCCACACAACTTGGCCATACGCCTTTACGTCCTTAGGGGTAGTAAAAACGTGTTTTTTATCGAAATGTTCGTGGATATTTTCGCTTTCGCGGCGTTCGCGCTCGCGTCGGGACCTCGGGGGTGAGCCCAAACGCTTCCCCGTCGTCGGAAATGGCCAAAAAACCAATGTTGCAAAATGTTGCAAAATGTTGCAAATGTTGCAAACCAATCTTTTGCAACATTTGCAACATTGCATGCAACATTGTCTTGCAACAGCCAACCTCTAGGCACTCAACCAAGGGTCGGTTCATGATGAACTCATCATGAACGAAGCTGAGTGATGAGCTGCTAATAAGCGATGACATCATAGTATAGAACGGTTCACGATGAACTCTAAGATGTTTATGATGAAAGCTGAGCACAGCTACGTTCATGTGATCGGCTTCGCCGCGCACATGGGTTAGAATCTACGTGTACTTAATACACTTCGAATGTACTTAATGGGAACAAAGGGGGGTAGGGAAAAAATAACGTTCATGAAAGTAGCTCATGTGTGTGGCTACGCCTCACACATGGGTCAGCATCTAATAAACGATGAAAGTAGCTGTGAAAGTAGATCATCTTCTTTATATATATATATATATATTAATATATATATATATAATATTATATAATATATAATATATAATATATATATATATATATATATATATATATAAATATAAATATATATATATATATATATATATATATATTATATATAATTATATATATATATATATAATATATATATATATATATTATATATATATATATATATAATATATAATATATATATAATACTATATATATATATATAATATATTATAATATTAATATAATTATATATTATATATATATTATATTATATATATATATATATTTATATTATATATATATATATATATATATATATATATTATATATATATAAATATATATAATATATATATATATTATATATATATATATAATATATATTAATATATTTTTTTTTGTACAAAAAGATTTTAAATTATTTAAATATAAGTTTTTACCAATAATATAATATATTATATATATAATATATTATATATTATTATATATAATATATATATATATATATAATAATATATTATATATATGACATAATAAATCTACTATTAGATAATAGCGAGACTTCGTTCTATTTATCTTCAATTCTAGACGCATGCGCTGTCTCGCTTCTCCTTTTTTTCCTTTTTGGTTCTCTTTTTCTTCTTTTTTTTCTTCTTCTTGTTCTTCTTTTTCTTCTTTAATTTTCTTTTGCTGCCTTTATTCAATTATTAAAAAGAAAGGAAACTAGTAAATCCTGCAATCTTCTTATATATATATATATATATATATATATATAAAGAAAGATATATATATATATATATATATATATA
>JABUQX010131474.1:2500-5000 GCA_015478945.1 Trachelipus rathkii
TCTATATATATCATCGATACCGATGCCACGGAATTGCAGATACCATATATATGATAATATTATATATATATATATATATGCTTTATATATATATATATATATATATAAATATAAATATAAATACATATATATATATAATGATATATATATACGATATATATATATTGATGATGATTGGTAGGTTTCAATAAGGTTTGAAATGTTTTTATGATTACGTGAAATTTACAAACAAGCAAACATTATAATTATTATTAATATTTAGTTATTTTAACTAAATATTAGCGAAAAACATTTTTGTGTGTGTGTATGTGCAAAATATTCATCTATATGCTTACAGTCCACATTCTCTTTTTATAAAAACAAATGCCGTCTCCACGACTCGTTCCTTTGACTATTGACATTATTACTATATTCGTCTCAAAAAGTGGTGCTGATACTATTGTTGAATTGCTCATTTTTTTTTTAATTTATGAAAAATTAATTAATTTAATTAAATTTCGTTTTTTTTAGATATTCGTAACTTGGTTATGAAGAGAAATGCTCAAAATATTAATTTATACACTCACTAAACGTTAAAAATATCAGATTTTTAATGTAATTCTATAAGGTCTACTGGAAATAAAATTAAATAATAATTAAATTAAAAATAAGAAACCTTTAACGAAGACTCTCTTATAAGGTTCTTTACTTTTCTTAGTTTCCTTGTATCAGTTTTACTTTAAAACTTGGAATCTTCTGTGTATTTCTATATACTTATATATATATATATATATATATATAACCTTAAATATATATATATATACTTATATATATATATATATATAGGTGTTACAGGCAACTTTTGAGATAACCATTATGTACCGTACTCGTTACATTATATAAAATTTATAAAGGATATATGTAAGTGCTACCAAGATTTCTGGTGCACAGCTGTGAGAAAAGCTTGTAATAAAAAGTCCTGTTGCAGGAACAACTGTTTCTTTCTGGTGGTATAGGATCAAGGTCACCGAGGTGACTCTTGTCACCCATGGAGTGCCAATAGATGAGTCAGTTAGAAAAGAGTATCCGGAGGGCTAACAGCTTTGCTCTCTCGGGATAATAATTTGTAAAGTTATCAAAGACACATTTAAAGAATAATTGATATTGTAGGAATAAATATTTCTTTTTGAACAATAGTTAAAACACTTAAATTGTGTTCTTGTAAAATAATCATTAGAAGTAATTAATAAAGAAATAACTAAAGAAGTGTTTCGCTATTCCAAAACTATTTTATTGTTTGCTATATCAAGGTGATCTCTTAAATAGAGCCAATTAATCATTTTAGAGATCAGTCTTTGTTCATAGTTTTGGTGGACCCCAGTACAGTGACAAAAACCCCCCTTTCTGATCTAGGGGGGCACATAACAAAGAAAGAAAATAGTGGTGATATTGAAAGTGAAAGTGCCAAAAAACAAATATAGTGCTAAGTGAAGTGACCCATATACTGTGAAGAAAAAAAAAAAAAAAAAAAAAAAGAATTAACAAAATAAAGTCTTAGTGCGTTTGGTCAATAGCTCTCATAAACTTTATTACATAAGGAATAGCGTGAAGAATCCCGTTATTTTAAAAGTCGCTAGTCTTGTGAAAAAGAGCTCCATTTTAAAAAAATATCACCGGCAAAAAAAAAAAACAAAAAAAAAATACTAATCCGTTTTCTTTCAGATGGTAAAAACACCTGAAGTAATGGTGTTACATAAAAATGATTAAAAAGAATTGCCTCCAGTAGGAGGGCTATTATTTTAGGTGAAAATTATTGTTTTACCCTCTAACTTTAGTAGCCACTGCCTCCTCTATCCTAAACTTTTTTTTAAAATTGTCAGAAGGGGGTGTTACAGGCAACTTTTGAGATAAGTCAGATAACCATTATGTACCGTACTCGTTACATTATATAAAATTTATAAAGGATATATGTAAGTGCTACCCAGATTTCTGGTGCACAGCTGTGAGAAAAGCTTGTAATAAAAAGTCCTGTTGCAGGAACAACTGTTTCTTTCTGGTGGTATAGGATCAAGGTCACCGAGGTGACTCTTGTCACCAACGGCGTGCCATGGGGATAGAGCGAGTTAGAAAATAGACCCCGGAGAGCTAACAGCTTTGCTCTCTCTCGGGATAATAATTTGTAAAGTTATCAAAGACACATTTAAAGAATAATTGATATTGTAGGAATAAATATTTCTTTTTGAACAATAGTTAAAACACTTAAATTGTGTTCTTGTAAAATAATCATTAGAAGTAATTAATAAAGAAATAACTAAAGAAGTGTTTCGCTATTCCAAAACTATTTTATTGTTTGCTATATCAAGGTGATCTCTTAAATAGAGCCAATTAATCATTTTAGAGATCAGTCTTTGTTCATATATATATATATATATATATATATATAGTATATATATATATTATATATATATAATATATATATATATATATATATATATATATATATATATATATACTATATATA
>JABUQX010131474.1:10000-15700 GCA_015478945.1 Trachelipus rathkii
CGCCCTCAGCTTCTTTCGTGGTGGTATTTTCAAGCCTAGCATGACGTCACGTGGCTCCCGGCCACATGCGTCTCACACACACACGCAGTGTTTGTGAGCATCACCCGCGCCAGCCAGCCACGTCCATGAGGCGTTTTTAGTGCACCACTGCTCGGCACCGCACTCTAGGAGACTTCGTCTATGTTTTTGCTCCACTCTCGGTGACTGCTCCTGTTCTTCGCTCCTGTGATTTGCTCCTGTGCTCTCACGGGGGGGGGGGTCATCGAATTCATTGAGGGTTTTTTTCACAGGTTCCCCACCCCCTCTCACTTGTTTCTATGCTCTCAGGTTGGTAACCACCACTACCACTACAGCTCCATAAGGTGGTGTAGCAAATAGACCGGAAGTGGCCCCTCCCACTCCTCTTGGCGGAACGGCTTTACAGCTTTACGTCCTTACAGCTTTAAGTTCTTACGGCTTTATGTCCTTACGTCTTTACGTCTTTACGTCTTTAGGGTATGTAAAAACATGCTTTTACATACCCCAAAAAATTAACTCCATAAGTTGGTATAGCAAATAGATCGAAAGTGATCCCTCCCACTCTTCTTGGCGGAACGCCTTTACGATTTTACTTCCTTACGTCTTTTCGGCTTTACGTCTTTACGGCTTTACGGCTTTACGTCCTTACGTCTTTACGTCTTTATGGTATGTAAAAACATGCTTTTACATATCCCAAAGACGTAACTTCATAAGGTGGTATAGCAAATAGACCGAAAGTGATCCCTCCCACTCCTCTTGGCGGAACCCCTCTACGACTTTACGTCTTTACGTCTTTACGGCTTTAAGGTGTGTAACAACATGATTTTACAGACCCTAAAGCTATAACTTCATAAGGTAGTAGAACAAATATCCCAACAGCTACCCCTCCCCTTCTATCTACGCGTTACGTCTTTACGATTTTACTGCTTTAAACTTTAAATATTATTATTATTATTATTATTATTATTATTATTATTATTATTATTATTATTATTATTATTATTATTATTATTATTATTATTATTATTATTATTCTCTAAATTCTAAATTATTATTATTATTAGAGTATTATATTAATTATTATTATTATTATTATTATTATTATTATTATTATTATTATTATTATTATTATTATTATTATTATTATATTATTATTATTTATTATTATTATTATTATTATTATTATTATTATTTACTTTCTCAGTCATTAACTCTGACATCGAGGCTCTTGGCGTAACATTTAAAGAAGGATCTTAAACATTAAACTTATTAGGAGTTTACAGACCACCACATGGGAGTAGAGTGAACTTTACACAAAATCTATAATAGCTGGTGACTTTAATATCGACGTGTCTAGTAATAATACCAATTCCTGTGGAAAAAAGTTGCTAATTGACACAATGACGTCAAACGGTTACCTAAACTATATTACAGGAATTACACGGCCAAATGAACTCAATAACTCCACTATCATTGACCATATATGGTCAAATAATCGTGGCTCAACAAAATCCTTTAGACTGCACACCGACCTCTCGGACCACTACCCTTGCATCCTTACATTTGAATTTTCGACTGTTCCCCTAGTGCATCAGAAAGTAGAATATAGGCTAATTATCAGAAGACGCGTAAACAACAATTTTCTACGGCAAATAAAAAGAATACAGATTTCTCTTTTTGTCCACGACGAAAATCTTTCATTAGATGAAAAATGCAAAAAATCTAGTTCCATTCTATACCACGTATGATAAAAGCTTCCCCGGAAAACACAAAACAATCTCAGAAAAGAGGACAATGAATAAGTGGTTGACAAAACACTATCAACCTCAATTAGACAAAAAAACAATATACATAAAGGTGCTAAGATGGGTACAATACCGATGCATGTTTAAACAGAATACTCCTCAACACTTAAAAAACTAATAAGGAAATCCAAAGCTAGTTTCTTTGCTGATAAATTCAACCAGACTCAATCCAATCCATGATCGCAATGTGGCATTATTAACGACGTTTTAAACCGTCACTATAAACAGAAAACAAAAATTGAAGAATTAAAAATAGGTGATGAAATAGTTACAAACAAGCAACGCATAGTCAATGAATTGAACTCCTGCTTTACTACCGTAGGGGCAGCCCTAGTAGCCGAAGTTCCAGAAACAGAGAGGATCTTTGCCGATTATTTAAGACCACACGAAAGGCAGAAACTTTGCAATTCGAAAGAATATCAACGACCTGGACGTTGAGTGTGTTATAAATGGGCTCACGAATAAAAGCTCCGACTTTCAGAGTGTCCCGAACTGGATATACAAACACTGTTAAAAAGAAATCTCATCTATATTAGCCGCTCTTTATAACAACTCAATTGAACTAAATCATAATCCAACTGAATTAAAAATTGCAAAAGTCACACCTGTTTTAAGGATTGCTGACACCTCCCTCCGAAAAACTCTCGTCCGATTTTAATATTAATATTAATATTAATATCTTTGAAAAATTAGTCCATGCGCAACTTACTAATTATTTGCATGAAAATGGGCTTCTATCACAAAATCAGTTTGGTTTCACCAAAAAACCGCAACACAGAGGATGCTCTGGTATTCCTTACTGAAAAACTATACAAAGCACTAAATGAAAAACAAACATGTGTACTCTTACTATTAGATTTCTCGAAAGCATTCGATGTAGTTCCACACAACCTATTCTTAAGCAAATTAGAGAGACTTGGTATCACTAATGGTTCACTACAATGGTTTCAGTCATACTTATCTGACCGAACACAATACGTTCGTTTAGGAGACACATCATCCTCACTTGCCTCAATTTCCCACGGTGTCCCTCAGGGCTCTATACTGGGGCCGCTATTCTTTAATATATATACAAATGACTTTCAAAATTGTCACAGTTCAATACACTCTCAATATGCTGACGACACTGCAATCTTAATATCAGACCGTAATATAAACACACTTAACGACAAAGTAAATAATGAATTAAAAAACATTATAACATGGGTAGAGGCAAACAGACTCTCCCTAAATCTACAAAAAACAAATTACCTAGTAATAACAAATCAAAAGAACCCTGTTTAACTAAATGTAAGAGCAAAAGATATAATTATAAATCGGCTATCCTCTGCCAAGTTATTAGGTGTTATCCTTGATGACAAGCTTTCTTTCAAAGAACACATAAATAGTCTCATTAGCAAGCTATCCTAGCTTTAGGGTATGTAAAAACATGCTTTTACATACCCCAAAGACGTAACTTCGTAAGGTGGTATAGCAAATAGACCGGAAGTGATCCCTCCCACTCCTCTTGGCGGAACCCTTTTACGGCTTTACGTCCTGACGTCTTTACGTCTTTACGTCTTTAAGGTGTGTAACAACATGATTTTACAGACCTTAAAGCTATAACTTCAAAAGGTGGTAGAACAAATATTCCAACAGCTACCCATATATATATATATATATATATATATATATATAATATATATATATATATTATATAATATATATATATATATATATATATATATATATATATATATATATAATATATTAAAAAACCTTTACTATAGTCTTGTTTATCCTCACCTACTCTACTGTCTTTCAGTATGGGGGTGTGCAAGTGAATACCTGCTACAACCTCTAATCGTTATGAAAAAAAAAAAAAAAAAAAAAAAAAAATTCGTGTAATATCATCAGGGCTCCGAAACTACCTTGAACACACAACCCCACTGCATATAAAGGATGTAGAAGGAAAGCCTTATCCATTCACATACGGTCCTTTGCTGTGTAAAGTTCATATTAGAAAGAAGCAGTCGCTTTAACTATAACATGATGCAATATTTTTTTAACAGTTTTGAAAATCTTATCTATATGCTATTGGAAATCCTTCAAGAAATATGTACAAATGTAAGATATATAAGTGATGTAATCAGCTATATTTTTTCATTCATCAACTTACTCTCGCAGTATAAAGATAGGTAGAGAAAAGACAGGCTTTCGGAAATAATAATAATGAATGGGGACAGAGTATTCGTAGGGGCTAATTTACAAAGGGGGTATGGACTTGGTGGATTTTTCACTAAATTATGGAGAAGCGCAATGCCTCTATTTAGAAAAGGGGTGAATATTTAGGTAAAAAAGCTATAAGAACAGGACTGCACACTATACAAGATATAGCGGCCGGAGCCAGACGAGATGTTGGATGAAGTCAAGCGCAAAATAAGGCGTAAAATGACAGGGCAAGGCAAGGTACAAGGCAAAGAACGCAGGAAAGTTACCACCAAGAAAAAGCCTAAGGCTAAAAGCCCTCTAAAGGAAAAATGTATTGATGTATTTGCCTATTTAATTACTAACAGGCATCTTTCACCTAAAATATACCATGTAACTATACTGTATATAAGGAAAGTTTATTCACTGCGCTTCTCATTATACGGTCAGCCTTAACATTGAGAAAATGTATTTCCTTCATCCTTCCAGCCCAGACTGCTGCAAGAGCGAATTGGATCTCTTCTCCATGAATCCTACCCAGATTAGCGTAAGCGAGACCAATTTCATAAGCGTAAACCCCACTCACTCGATCAGCAGCACCGATGTTCCTCTCGAGTTCAACATCTCAGGCACTTCGGATCAGTATCTAGATCCATCCAATGTGTTTTTATATTTAGAAACGAAATTGACCGAAACCTGAATGGGTACAGAGCCTTCCTTCCGGCAACAATCACGTAGTGTATCAGAGTCAAATTTCTGTATACTTGTTTTAGCCAGCTTGAAGTTTATCTCAATGAAACTTCTCTCGGTGCATCAGCGGCTAATTATCCTTATAGAAGTTTTATAGAACATTTGTCAAAATTTTCAGATGATGCACAGCAATCTCACCTCCAGTCATGTGGTTTTTATAGTTTCAAAGGCGTGGCCTACACACATAGATAAAGCGGTCAAAAATAAATAACACTTATGAATTCTACGGTCGTTTAAATTGGTGATATCTTCTCTCAGGAAAGACTTATCTTCCGGCTGTAGATACTAGAATTCGCTTAACCAGATCGAGTCCTAAATTCGCACTTAAAATAAAAAGTAAAACTGCTGCTACGGCAGTATATCCAGAGCCTGTTTTCAAGTTGTTAGAGGCCTATCTCTATGTTAAAATGAAATTATTTCCACAGAGGCATCTGGAAATTGAGAAATCGCTTTTGAACACATCAGCTAAGTATCCTATCAGAGGAGTTGAAACCAAACTATTTAATTTTAAGCAGGGATTATCAAGTATCAGTATCCCTAACATTGGTAACGGAAATCTACCCCAGAAAGTAATAATAGGAATTGTCGAACATGAAGCATATTCCGGGAATTATAAAAAAGTTCCCCTATAAATTCTCCCCTTTTAGATTTAGGGGTATCAGTCTACATGTAAATGGGCAACCTTACGATCTTGACTATGAAATGCTATACAATGGGGCATAATCTCTATGTGCGCGCCCCTTTTACGACCTAATAGCTAATACTGTTTCATGCAAAGATAGCGGAACGCGAATAGGCCTTGAAGAATACGCAAAGAATAGTCATTTATATGCTTACGATCTCAGTGCAGACCTTTCAGCGTGTAATGCGAGTCATTTAAACATTTTGAGAAAGGGGACATTAAGGCTAAGTCTCTCATTTAGTGGAAGTTTACAATCGC
>JABUQX010131475.1:12500-15000 GCA_015478945.1 Trachelipus rathkii
CATCCTCTTAACCAACCGACTATCATCCTTCCTTTCCATATGACCAAACCATTTTAATACAATCTCGATTACTGTCTCATTTACGCCATTCTTCACATCACACAACTCCCTAATGCGTTCATTTCCCATTTGATCAATTCTTTTCACACCTAACATGCCCCCAAGATTGTCCATCTGAACACATTGTATACCTTAGATATATACCTCTCATTCCATTCAATAGTTTCACTACTTTACATTAACACAGATAACAGCATACCCTGATGCATAACCCCAGCCCACTCAATCAAGACTTAGTCCCTTTACATCAATCAAGGATTTAATTGCACCAGCCAGCCACCTTCCTACCATTCACAACTTCCTACTACACCCTGTTTCATCCGTTCCTTTTTCATCCAGCACATAACCTAAATATTTAAACTCAGATACTTATTCCCGTTGATCACCATCTAACATGATTTTACACAGTGGACACTCCTCACTCATTGCCATAACCTTACTCTTACATACATTTACTTTCAAACCTCCTCCTTTTACATCCCCTGCAAAACCCTTCCTTTTGCATCCATTGCCAAACCCTTCTGCCAATCCTCTCAATATCTCTTCAGATTCAAAACACAAAACCAAATCACCTTCTTACAAGAAGCAGGGTATCCTCCACTCCCTTCAATTCTCCATCATTCCAACACCTTACCCGTTTACCCCTTCCTCTAATTCTTTCATCACCCAATCCATATACAAATTAAATATCTAATCAGACATAACACATATCTTCCTCACTTCACTATTAATTTTAAACTAATCACCTTCAACTCCATTTATTCTTACACACGCTTCACTCTCGTCATACATACTTTTGATTTTATTCACACGCCTACCACCAACATCATATATTACTAAACACCTACCTATACTGCATAATATCTAAGAATGAATAATGTGATGAAAACAGTAACAAAATATGTTAGATTCATTAAGATGGATTGGACAACAGAGAATTTAAAGACCTTTTGAAAGATCTTGAAGCGAACTATGGGGATTTATTAACTATTGCTAGGCTCGCTGGCTAAGCAAAGCGCCCATGCTTAGAGCTTTTATGAACTGAAAAGTGAAGTGAAACCCTTCTTAGATGTTAAAGGCAATCCCATTATGGAATTAGAGAACCAAAAATGGTTATATGAGTTGAGATTTATTGTCGATATCGACCTAAATGATCTAAATTTGATATTACATGAACCAAATCAGCTTATTACTTCTTTTGTTGCCGATATCAAGAGCTTTGAAACAATGCTACAAATGTTTGCAAGTCTACTGAGAAATTGCATGGAACATTTTCCAACACTGGAACAGCAGAAACCAAAATCAACGGTGGAATATGGCGAAGTGTTCCAATATTTCAGAGCTGTTTAAAAAGATGTTTCTAAATTTACAAAATCATGAACGAACACTGCTAATATATGAAACTCCTATTGATGTGAAGCTAGATGAAGCTCCTCATTTCTTACAACTTGAGTTAATTAAATAATGATAATACATTAATTTCAAAATTTAATAGTTAATCTATTTTGAAATTTTATAAATCCTATATACAGTAGAAACTGAAGTGAAAAGTATCCACTTCTTAGGAATCACGCACTGAAAATATCATTGTTTTAAACTACTTACCGATTTGAACCATTTTTTTTTTCAAATTAAATATGGCCATGAATCGCTTGCGTGTCAGGCTTATTTATAATATATATAATAAATTTTAATAATCTTACAAATCAGCTAAAACTTGATCGTCTTCAGTTTCACCAAACAATATCGGAGCTTTTCTGAGTAAATCAAGATCAACCATCTCATTAATTAAAATTTAAGGTAAGAGTTTCATTAACTTTAAAGCATTATACTATTTGTTATCTTTAATATTTCTGTTTTTTAAATTTTAAAACATTGTAACTATATGTTTATATAAAATTATTATTTATTATAGAACTTTAATGGTCAAGTTTACTTTATGTGATCACATCAATAACTATGAATTTGTAAAAGTAAACAATTAATTGCTTGCACCCTCAGAGGTTTTTATCTATATGGAAATCGTGGTTGGAACTATAAAGGTTCCCCACCCCTGCAAGGAGTCTCATTTCAGTGGCCTGTATTTTGCTACTTATCTTAATGGTTGTCGTCCAGCACTTTGCTCCATGCATCAGTATCGGTGTTAGAATGATCTCGAAAATAATCTCCTTTGCTTGTAGAGGTAAGCTATCATCCTTTGAATATGAATAGGAAACTTCTACTCACATTCTTCGAATATGAATTTCCTCTCAAAAAACTTCTAGTCTATATCCTTCATTCTTACCGCCCCTGTATTCTACTTTAAGTTCTATCCGTTTAAAATAATGTATTCATGCACTGTCGCATCCTCCTTCAGAAATATTGGTCATTTCACACATATCACACACCTTTCTTTACATCAGCGATAATGGTTTTCTTTTTGTTTCATACGTTAAACCAT
>JABUQX010131476.1:0-2500 GCA_015478945.1 Trachelipus rathkii
TATTTATATTATTATATTTAGTATGTTAGACATTTATATTTATTATATCTTTATATAATATTTATATTTATATTTATATTATTTATAATTATAATATTTATTATATTCTCTTTTCTTATTTGAGAATTCATTAAAGAATTTGACTATATACAATGTAGGAAGCCATTTATTCATAATTCAAAATTCATAGTGAAATTATATTACGCCTGCATAAAAACAAATATCTTCACACTAAATATAATTATTGTGCACAAATAAGATACCAGCTTCGCACGTGGCCTGGAGAGATACGATATTAAATTAAATATTTGCATCTGGGTTGTTATGCTTTGAGATCTGTAAACATTCGAGAGTAAAGAGTAACATCATCTAAATTATGCTGTTAAAACTGTTTACATGTATTTGTTGCCTGAAGGATGCAATTTATTTTCATTTATATAGGTATTTTCACTTGTTCTTTACTAGTTAAATTGAATATTATGCATCATAGACCCCATTTTAAAATTGATGCTGTGTCATTCTAAAATATTATGTTAATATAAAAATATACAAGACTATTATTATTATATATATATATATATATATATATATATATATATATATATATATATATATATATATATAGATATATATATATATATATATATTTATATATATATATGTAATATATAGTATATATATATATATATATATATATATATATATAGGTAAAGAGATATATATATAGAAGGATATATATATGTAGATAGCATATGTATATAAATATATATATATATATATATATATATATATATATATATATATATATATATATATATATATATATATAAATATATATATATATATATATATATATATATATATATATATATATATATATATAGTATATATAAGCTATATATATATATATATATTATATATTTCAATGCAACTTTCAGTAAGGCCATTCCTTCTATTTTATTTGAGATACTTCAGACTCTAAAACTATAAATAATACGATTTAGATGTGTGAATTTTTTGGTCGGGGGAGTAAATTTATATATATATATATATATATATATATATATATATAAATACATAAAAGAGAGGTATACATCGACAGAGTATTTGATCGATTTGTCCATCTATCCATCCATCCATCCATCCATCTATCTATCTATCTATCTATCTATCTATCTATTCATCTATCTATCTATCTAATAATATTAGTATATATATATATATATATATATATATATATATATATCTTATCTACTATTCATCTAATTCATTCAAAGAATTATAATCTGGGAGGAGAATGGTTTATATAGAAGGTATATATATATATATATATATATATATATATATATATATATATATATATATATATATATATATATAGTATATATAAGGTTAATATATATATTATATACATATATATATACATATACATATAATATAGAGATACATATAGATATATATATGATTACTATTATATATGTGTATCTTATTATTATATATATATATATATATATATATATATATATATATATATATTATATATATTATATATATACATATATATTTTTTTTTTATATATATATATATTACATATATATATATATATATTATTACATATTATATACATGTGTGTGTGTGTGTGTGTGTGTGTGTAAGTGTTTGTGTGTGCGTTCAATGTGTAACAAACCATCACTAAAATTTTATATAATCTCTTATTTTGAATTCTGTAAAGAGATCAATCCTGCCTATTCAATGTAATATTAAAACTGGCACTTTCGTGCCCGAAGTGAATTCTGAATGCCTTATCGTTCTATTTACGAGAGAGAATTGACTAAATAATACAAATACTGAACAATGCAGCGAATATAGCCTCTCTGTACAGAAGATTGACGTCTAGATTCTTTGCGTCATAGCAATAAAGAGGCACTGACCACTTATGTGTCAACGATTTACAAGGAAGCAACCAAGAAGTTAATTATTAAGCCTTGGCAAATACCTTATAAATGGAAAACATTGATTTTTATCTTAAATATTAATTGTTTAAATAGACAGACAAGAATACAATGAGATACATATATAAATATAATATATATATAGTATATAAAATATATATATATATATATATATATATATATATATATACAATATAGTTCTTATATGTTAAATATTGAAAATAAAAGTTGAAGTAGTGTTGTTATGATGGTTATGTAACGATTTTGATGTCAGAAATAGGTAGCAGTGTGCCGAGAGTAACTGATAAATAAATAAAATAAAAGGACATATTTTCAACAAGACACAAGTGAATTTATAATTCAACCTTTAAAAACACAAAGAGTTTCTAAACATAAACACTACACAAAAACACTTTTATTATTACTTACATTGTGTTCAAGCTTTGTAAAATATTTGTGTAAACATACCGAGATACGCTATTATATACCTTTACCATAGCTACTTCATTAAACTAGCCCTAGTCCAATTCAATAAACCTTAGTAATTT